>UELV01094516.1:0-14079 GCA_900490015.1 Megastigmus stigmatizans | reverse complement strand
TCCAATTCTTTTTTTAACAGTTCTTATCATCTCTATCTCTTTTTGCCTCCACGCCAATTCGATTCTCCGATATTTGTAATTGCAAATACCCTCGATTTTTAAGGCTCCGAGTGCCTTTTCCGGCCATTTATGCAAGAGCGCAATGTAGGCTTTTCAATGCCTCGCTCATATTGCCTGGAATTGCAACACATAAATCGGCCGGAAAATTCCATTCAAATATTGCCTGTAAAGCACATTATAAGCCCTAGTATCACATCGGAATATTTCGAAATTCCAAAACTATGGAAAATTCCAATAAGAGATACTTTTAGTGCCTGTGCTTACAGGGTAAGGGAAGACGACGTTGGAGCAAGAGAGAACAATAGAAACCACAACAACATTCCGATCTGGCGCCGACTTACAGCGCACCAATCAAAGGGCGACGCGACGAGAGCGCGTCGGATGCCGCGAGCCTCGTCAGACTCACCGACGCTTGCCTCGAGGACTTCTCTTCTAGCTGGCGACAGGACAACAACCTCTACGGACACTTCCGCGCCGCGTAGTTGCGATCCGCTTGATCGCGTAAAAGCCCAAAGTCGCGAACAGTGATAGAGCCCGTGCCTCTTTGTTGGCAGCGCTCGTTCGCTTTAACACTGTAAATTATCACGGTATGCAAATTGAGTTTAACGATTGTACAGTCACTGCCTCGCTTTTCCAGGCCCGATGTCTGCTTAAAATCGTTCGATACGAGCAGGAGCTACAAAAGGGTAGGACTTGCCTTACGCGGTTTCACCGTTGTTCATTTAGATTCAATTTATCGTTTTGTGCCTATTTTGGGGGCTTTTGGGAGCTACGGAGCGCACTACTTAGACTCCACCATCGGCGACGCTATACACCCAAACATCGAGTACGTCCGAATTGCACACCTCGACATTATTATCGGTGACCCTATACTCACCTAGACAAAGTATAATATGATATTAATATACAATTTTTTTCTGCATCTTCCAATATTTAAGTTATATATCTATATACATTATTCTCTATGTTACCTATATTATATTATTAGTTTCTACTTGTAACATTTTGACGACATACATAGAATAGCCTTGTATCGTGAAGAAATTTGTACGTATTTGTATATCTATATATAGCGTCGTAACCACTTTCAGCGTTGAATCCTTTTTGAGCGTACTATCCTCTTTTTGTACGTATTTGTATCTCTATATATAGCGTCAGCTGAAAATTTAACACAAGGAAATAGTCCCCCGAAAATTAGCATTGGCGATAACTTAAGAACAAAATAAGCTTTGGGGATGATACTTTTTTTCAATTAAACTAGAAATTTTAAATCTATTAATTAACCCCACAAACTTCATAAAACCAATGTAAAGCATAAATTAATAAAAATGATCAAAATTTTTTTGAGGTTTAAAAGCGAATACAAAGTATAACAGGAAGGCTCGTCTCCGCCCTGTGGTCCTCATACTTGCCGTCGGGGGCGCTGCCGCACTCTCTGACATAAAAGGGCACAATGCCCGTTTATATCTTTAAATAAATAAGTAAATAATTCATACTATCTCTATTTGTAATTTACTTTTGAAAAAGAGGAAAAAAATAACTTACTTAGTTTTTTGGATATTGAATGCATTAAGACAGAGCGGAACTCTATTATCACTCATTTTTACAGAAAACCAAAGGCATAGGGTAGATATATGAATGTTTATTACATTGTTACACAGGACACATAGCTGTCCTATGATTTTACTCATTGGCGCGCAAATATTATTTCTCAATAAAATGCCGCGTACATCGCCGCATTCCAAAGAAGCGCAACTCGTAGCTGACCACGCTTCAAAATGCAAGCGTCAGCAAACGCAACACTTTTCTACCCGGCAACAGTAAAATTGGCGACTCCACAAAAATCGCACGAGGCGATTTTTACCATTTCCACCACCTCTAACGAATCATAATAAAAGCAGCCCCGTCGGGCCGCATTAAGGAGAACGAGCCAACATCTGAACGAGGAACGATTGACCGATCGCCGTGCAACACAGCTAGAACCACTCGACGTATCGTGAATAAGCTTAGTGTAAAGTTCTCCAGTCTTCGCGTCACTTTATTTATTTACCCGTCCTCACAAATTCCTTTCCGGAATAAGTTACCGGAAAGTCAGAAGAAACAGAATCCATATAGAGAGAAAGAATCTCTCGTTACCATACGTGCCATTTTTGGTGCTAAGTGTGGGGTTTCGTTAGTGAGGGACATGGGTAGAAAAATCGGAATTTTTTTTTAAACAAAAAGTGACGGGAAAGAAGGATGACACAACTCTGCAAGAACATCATCATCTTCGTAACTCTGTGCATGTAAGTACATTTTTATATTTTTTCGGGAATCTACATTATCCTCCCTCGTTGATTTAAAACATATTTTACAATTATTTCAATTACACGATTCACGCGAAATTGTCAAAGTTTTAATTACGTTCATTTCGTTCTCCACTCCATCTTGTCGCGGTAAAATCAATACAAAAAATAATATATACACATATACAGCAAACAGACACAACACTTTTCTCTTCATACAACTAGAAGCTTTGAAAAGTCTGAAAGTTTTGAAGAGCTAATGAGCGGATTCGAGGCTGATCTTTGGACAATTGATTCCACACCGTGCTAAGCTCTACGGTCAATAACCGCTAGCTCCCTTTTCGCATTGGACAGTAATGGTCATGGAGGGATTCCAGGTGTTCCGTGCGTGTTATGGAAGTTAGTTGGATAATCGGAATATGCTCGCTTTTGATTTATAGTGTCGCATGGCGTGAGGTTAAAATTCTGTGTTGCAGCTTGGGCATAGAGTTGAGCATCCGACGGGTTATTACGCGATTCCGGTGTAGTGTATGTAAATGTCTTTTTGTCTAGCACCTATTGACGTTTGTGGTATATATTGCGCATTTGGGGACCTAACTTTTTCTAACGCTTCGTTGACCTTTCTGGCAGCAAAGGATAACATTTTTTCATACTGACTTTCCCCTCTGAGGGTCATTTCCGCAGTTATTACGGCTGACGATTTTTCTGTTTCATCGTTGTGTGCCGATGCTGTATTAGGGAGATATCTACTTCCCTTGGTCGATTCTGCGATAGTTGCGAAATTTCCGAACTTCTCCATTTCTGAATCTAATTTACTCACATCCCCGGTGGTTCTACTACTCATTCTCTTTTTTGACCGCGGGAAAAGTCTGGAATTCATTGTCGATTTAAGAATTGTCTGTTTATTGTGTATATATTTCTTTTTGTGTGTGTTCGAAGTTTTGAAACGACCCAAGCTGGCAGACTGGCTAAATCCAAGGATCAGCCTCGAATCCGCTCGTATGGTCTTTTGTCAAAAATTTTGAAACAGCCAGGGCTGGCAAACTGGCTAGTTCTGGCAATTTCTTCTCACTGTCCAATGCGAGAAGGGAGCTAGCGGTTATTGACCGTAGACCTTAGCACGGTGTGGAATCAATTGCCTAAAGATCAGCCTCGAATCCGATCATTAGCGCTTCAAAACTTTCAGACTTTTCAAAGCTTCTAGTTGTATGAAGAGAAAAATGTTGTGTCTGTTTGCTGTATATGTGTATATATTATTTTTTGTATTGATTTTACCGCGACAAGATGAAGTGGAGAACGGAACGAACGCAATTAAAACTTTGACAATTTCGCGTGAATCGTGTAATTGAAATAATTCTAAAATATGTTTTAAATCAACGAGGGAAGATAATATAGATTCTCATAAAAATATAAAAATGTACTTACATGCACAGAGTTACGAAGACGATGATGTTCTTGCAGAGTTGCGTCATCCTTCCTTCCCCTCAACTTTTTGTTTTTAAAAAAAATTTCTTATTTTTGTACCCTCGACCCTCACTGACGAAACCCCACACTTAAAACCAAAAATGTCACGTATGATAACTGTGACGAGATTCTTTCTCTCTATGTGGATTCTGTTTCGTCCAACTTTCCGGTAACTTAATCCGGAAAGGAATTTGTGAGGGCGTGTAAATAAAGTGACGCGAAGACTGGAGAACTTTGCACTAAGTTTATTCACGATACGTCGAGTGGTTCTAGTTGCGTTGCGCGGCGATCGGTCAGTCGTTCCTCGTTCAGATGTTGGGTCGTCCTCCTCGATGCGGCCCGACGGGGCTGCTTTTATTATGATTCGTTAGAGGTGGTGGAAATGGTAAAAATCACCTGGTGCGATTTTTGTGGAGTCGCCAATTTGACTGTTGCCGGGTAGAAAAGTACTGCGTTTGCTGACACTTGCATTTTGAAGCGTGGTCAGCTACGAGTTGCGCTTCTTTGGAATGCGGCGATGTACGCCGCATTTTATGGTGAAATAATATTTGCGCGCCAATGAATAAAATTATAGGACAGCTAGGTGTCCTATGTACTAATTCGCATCATCCCATCTCGCAAAAGATAGCTATAATTTATAATTTAGTAGACAAATGCATTTCTCCGTATTGATAAAAAATTCGATAATGCCAATATGAATGTCATAATAGCATATCTTATTGCAAATGATTTTTTAGTGCAATTTATTTGCACATATATCAATAAAAGAATCTGTAATATTTTAAATCCGGATAAGAACGTTAATAAAGAACATCCAAAATGTAATATAGTTTTCCCATTTATTAAATCACTTGCGCCAAGCATTAATCCTGTTTTACGGAAGGACAATATGTTGGCATTATTAATAAAACCGTCAATAAATTTCGCCACAGCATTATTAGACTTAGTAAAGATTCCTTAGATCTATTGGAAAAAAATAATATAGTTTATAAAATTAACTGTTCTGATTGTAACTCGACATATATCGGCATTACTAAAAGGAATTTAAGAAAACATAGAGATGAGCATAGGAAAGATGTGAGTAATGTTTCAGATAGATCTGTCTTGGCGCTTCATGTTTCACATGCAAAACACAATATTGATTTTGATAATGCCGAAATTCATGACCAACAGAGAAGCGTGTGCAAGAGAGAGTTTTCGAAGATTTAGCTTAAGGGGAAGCCGTGCTTCACAATGCAACCTACCTTACCGGTATTCTGATTATTCATTTTATGTTTGCAGAGATTATCATAATCACTTCATAATTTGGCAAACGATAGGAAATAAAATATATTTTGTGCGTGTGGTCTTTGTGTATCGAAACTCTACAATAAAATAAAAAAACATTCTCATGGCTAATAGTGTAATTGTAAGGTTAAGTGACATTGTTCTCGAATATTATAGCAATTTAGACAACAGTTCTAAGAAACATACCACTCGCACAACCGTATTCCTACATAGAATATTTTAAAACATTGAAAAGTAAGATTGAACCAACAACCACATTTTTATTTGAGAAATAGGATTTGCAATTAGATTCCGGAAAGGAGATAGTAGGGCATAGTGCGCGTGCACGGGAAGCTACGAGAAGAGCTACAGAGGCTAGAAGGAAGGCTAAGTCGAACTCGCCCAGCGTGTTAGCCCTCCTCCTAGACCTCTACAGCTGTTCTCCTGGCTTTCTGTGCGGAAACTAATTGCAAACCCTATTTCTCAAATAAAAATGTCATTGTTCGTTCAATCTTACTTTTCAATGTTTTTAAACATTCTATGTAGGAATACGGTTGCGCGTGTGATTTATTTCTTAGAACTATTCGTCTAAATTGCTACGATATTCGAGAACAATGTCACCTAACCTTACAATTCCACTATTAGCCGTGAGAATGTTTTTTTATTCTATTGTAGAGTTTCGATTCACAAAGATCACATGCACAAAATATATTTTATTTCCTATCGTTTACCAAATTATGAAGCGATTATTATAATCCCTGCAGACATAAAGTGAATAATCAGAATACCGGTAAGGTAGTAGGTCGCACTTTTTAAGTACGGCTTTCCCTTAATAGAAGTACGAACGACTAAAGAGTTCCCCTTCCTCTCCTCCCAATGACTTTTCGCATGCACACTTCATAATATTTTGATTGCCAATTTCTGTACGAATTTAAATATTTCCACTTTAGTTCTCTCCCGGACCTCACGATACGTACATTGCATACATACGTTTTGCTTATCGCGACGCTCGCGCGAGGAAATTACAAAAAAATATTGTGAGGGCTGAGATTGAGTGTATATTTTTTCATCTTGCGAGGTTTTCATTAATTTTCAATATTTTTAAAAAATATTATTCTTTTTGCAGTTTATTAAATAGCATTAACTATTTTTTTCTTTGTGCTCAAAGCACACACTGTTAACAAATCCAGCTGGATTTCTAGGTGGAATTCTAGCTGGGCTTCCACCTGGATCGATCTTGATTCCAGCTGGAATCGACTGGATTTCCAGGCTGGAATTGCAGAGGGATATCCAGGACCTGGATTTTTGCAAAGAATTACAAAAAATTGAAATTTACGTAGATTTGGCACCATGCGGATACTAACACCCAAACTGGGAAATTAAGCTTTCATACTCCAAATTTTATCTTTTTTAAAATTCAATTAAAATACAAAAAAAACAAATATAAAAGCTTAATTCCCCAGTTTGGGTGTTATCATCCACATGGTAACACCTATTATAGTCACTAAATCTATGTAAAATTCAATTCTTAATAATTTTTTGCAAAAATTCAGGTCCTGAATATCCACCCTGAAAATCCAGTGGATTCCAGGTGGAATTCCACCTAGAATCTGGCTGGGCTTTTTTAACAGGGCTTACAGGGATTGCAACCCTATTTGCAATAAATTTAGAGAAAAAAAGCCTAATTATAGTAAAAATAGGGTATTCCTTTCACGAAAAAAGGGTCACAATAAAAATATGATAAGTAGTAAAAAGAAGTTAAAAAAGAATATTTTAAAGGATATTTCAATTTAATAAATTTATTTACTTTATAATATATACAACTTTGTTTTTGTAAGTATGATTCATTGTCATATTTAAATATTATAGTAAAAGGGAAACTAAGTTAAAAGAGGGGAAAAAAGGGTTGTACGTTACAAATTAGGGAATAAAAGAGAACAGCCTTGAATAAAAGGGATTCTATTGCGATCCTTGGACTTGTTCTATAAAAAACTATTTATGAGGTACTTTAAAACAATTTGAGAATAATATATTTTATTAAAAAGTTTTCATTATTGTTTTTAGCATATAAATCCTGATTATTTTTGTTTTTGCCTAATAAGGATGGTATACGTATAATAGGCTATCGAAACGTTACAATTATCAATAAAAGTTGCAGTTATATATAATTTTTGTTCATTGACGATCACTTGAGCCCTTTTACACCATTATCAAGTATATATTTAGTTCTTAATATTAATTAATATTATTTTATAAATATAAGGCAGATAATTTTGTTCAATGACCCTAGTATTTAATGAATTGCTAGTGTTGCATTATAAAAGTCAATCCATTCCTTATTTAAATTTGATATTATTATTGTACATGGGAGATTCACAAGATTAAATCAGACTTAAGAGTTTGTGTTCTTTTTAATGTAAAGAAAAAAGATTTTGATACTCTTTTGTAAATAATATTTAATATATTACGAATAAATGTTGATTCATTTGATTTATAACAATTTTATTGGCAAATATTGAAAATAATTGTGCAATATCCATATAGCTTCCATTTAACAAATCATTCAGATATTAGGTAATTTATATAATCATAAATCATCTGTACTGTAAATTTGTACTTATCCTATTTAAATTATCTTGCATTTATCATACTTATGTTCAGAAAAAGCTATAAAAACTAAGACTTGAGTTTCTTACTCCAAAATATGAAATATCTAATGGTTAATTTATTACTATTTTGATTTTAAATTATATGACCGTTCAAAATCAAAATACTTCATGTAAGTATATGAACTTCACTTATGCAACATTTAGAATAGACAGAATGTTTAATATTTTTAATACAAAACAGATTAAAAATAAAAATTTTTATTTACTCTTTGAAGTTTAAAAATTGAACAATTTCAAGGATGAAAGTTTATTATTTATTTCCAGACATTTATCATTTTACCTTTTCTTAATTTGATTTTCATAAGGTTTTAAACAAGGATCTCTGTTCAATAATTTATCCAGCTCAGGGATTTCAATATCTGAGGGATCCATACTAGACCATTTACCACCCATATCAATAAGAATTCCCTTTTAAATTTATAGACAATATATATTAATTTTTAATTTTATATTAATAAAAATATTTATCTATCCATAAACATTTATTCGTTAGATATATAATCAATGACAATTCAAGGTGATTTTAAAGCTAAAAGCTTCTGCACAGCGGCAATGAAGAAACCAGAATATTAGAGTATGTTCATAATAGCGGGCGTTGCAGTAGGCGCCTGACAACATAAAAACGCACTTATGGCTCACTGGCCGGCAGCATTGTAACTGAAGGAATTTCCGAAAGAGAAATGGATAGACTTTTCTTCGCCTTTATTTTCTCGGATAAGAGGAACATATATAAAGAAATTTATTCATCGATTACTCGTTTAATAATTGTTATTTTTACAAATTTGATGGAGAAATTCGCTGCATGTTCTCTCTAATTTGCTCCATTGTCAGATTTCGAAAATAATATACTGTTTCCATAGAAAACCATAAAAATAGTTTCGGCAAAATTTATTGTGCTATTTTCCGGAAGTACACGGTACACGGTGCATAAAAACCTCTGCACGAAGAAAGGAACTGAAAATACGTATAAGACCTTTATAGGCAAAAAGAAAAAGAATAGAAACAGGAATAGATATAAGAATAACATTAGTTGGTGTGTATATATATATATATATATATATATGAAGAACAGGAACAGATACAAAGAATAAAGGCCGCTACAGGCAAAAATAAAAAGTTACAGGAACAGGAACAGCTATAAGAATAACAAAGAATAACCTCCCTACTGTTCCTGTTCTTCATACATGTATAGATATACTAACTAATATTATTCTTATATCTGTTCCTGTTCCTCTACTTTTTCTTTTTGCCTTTAAGGACCTTTAAACGTCCTACTATTCCTGTTCTTCATATATATAGATATACCACTGTAGTGTATTAGGTAACTAAATAATAATGAAAGTGATATATTTTAAGAGTATCATTTATTAATGATTGAACGATGGTACATGACCTTTCGGCTTGAGTGCGAGAGCCAGACTGACTTACCGGGAGCGCCATCCCATAGGCCTACTATTACCAACATATGCTATAGTGTATTACGGTGTACTTCACTCCTCCACCCTAAGCTGTTTTACTATCGCATTTTTAATTTATAAATTTAAACGCTCTGGTTTCTTTATTAGACGTTTAGGACGCTGATTAACATTCAATTTTGTTGATGGTGTTGTAGTATTGGTAACATTCTTTTTATAACATACTATTTTTGATAATTCTTTATTTTCTTCCAATGTTACATTTTTTTCTATGTCTATTCGTTCGCTAGTTTTACAATTATCTTTCGTCAATACCTTTTCACTATGTTCAGATTTGAGAAACTCCTTTTCTTTTAATTCTATATTTTTTTTAGTATCTTTTACAGGTATAATTATTTATTTTCGTTTTCATTTGCATTAGCTATAGGATATTTTACGTTAGGCATAACAATTAGTATATCATTTTTTTGTATATTAGTACTTTCTACTATAATTTCTTCCTCCTTTTCAAAAAAATTTTCTGCTTTCCGCATTTGATCCATGTGCCTTTTCCATATTAAATTTTCCTTTAGTACCCTGCATACATAGTTTCTTTTTCCTAGGCATTCTACTATTTCTGCTTTTGCCCAACATGGCGTATTAGGATTTCTATAATATTTTATCCATACTAAATCTGTTAATTCGAAACTAATGCTTCTATTACCTGCAGTATAATTGTTAACTTGTCTTTCGCCATTGCTTTCTGTTCTATTATCTTTTAACAAATCTAGTCGTATTCTTAGTTTACGACAAAACAACAATTTTGATGGCGTTTCATTAGTTACACAATGCGGTGTATTTCAGTACGCAAACAAATATCTACTTATAATCGTTGCAAGATTTACATTTATATTCTTTGAGTCTAATAATGCCTTACTTAAACCTTGCTTTAATAATTTTACAGCATTTTCAGCTGTTCCATTTGATGATGGATGATATGGTGCAGACGTTATGTGTTTTATACCATTCACTGAACAAAAATTTTCAAATTCGTTTAACACCAGTTCTCGACCATTACCAGATATAATTTTTTTAGGCAACCCGTATCTTGAACAGAAATCACGTAGTGTATTTGAAGTATCTTGTGAATCTATTTTGCTCATCTTATAAACTTCTGGCCATTTTCTATTATTTTATAATCTATGATATAAAATATTCATATGTACTCTTTCTAGTGACACTTTGCATTGATCGAGTTTAATTAAAACTGCTTTTTTAGGGTTATTCACAACCTTATTACATACACCAGTTTTTCGCAAAGTTTTCAATATTCTTATCTAAATGAGGCCACCAGAAATATTGTCTAGCTACAGCCTTCATTTTATTAGATCCCATATGGGTTGAGTGAATCTCATTTAATAAATTCAATTTATACTTTTCAGGTACTTTTAACACTCTATAACCCTATAGTATTAACTCTTGGTCGATACTGTCGCGTCTTGCGGAACTAACGGGAAGACGCAACGCCACCTCTCTCATCTCAACTGAGGTACCAACAGCTGACACGGAAGGTCACTGCCCTACCAACTGCCATGCACTCTACCTCATCACAGGGTAACTCCCTAAACAACTTCTGCTTACCTACAGCTTCAGTCAAGACAAAGAAAGGCATACTTCTTTGATATCTAACACATCCGCCAGCCCAAGTGTCAAGCATGAAATTTATAGCCGAGCGCTATACGGCAGAAGAAAATACGCCGACACTGGATCTCATTTGTACTTCTAAGCAACACAGAAGAATGCTAACCATATATGGTCAGAACGCTAGGATGACTAAGCTAGAATGCCGAAATTCAAACGCATCTTTGTGCCTTCACATACCCGGATCCTCTATCTAAAATTCACCCTTCCATTTCCTTGAAGCTCCACATTTATGTTTCCTCCCTCAATGAATCCGACCTAGAGAACTATAAAAGGAGAGACGCAACTAGGATCGCTCTCTTGATTCTCGTTTTTTAGAAGTAACACATCGTCTCCGCGCTACTCGCTCCAAAGATTGTAAAACACGGTTTAGACATTTTATATACTTTGACTCTGTATCGAGCGCGATTTATCGAAACTAACTCATTTAATCCATTGTAACGAATAATTGTAACCAATTTTGAAGTAGTGAATAAAGTAGTAATTGCAGTTATTTGCAAATAGAAAAACAGTGTTATTTTACTAGAAACATTCAAACCTTTTCCTGATTATCAATTTGTCTTATTCAATTATACGCGCGCTTCGCTCTCTGCAAACCACACCCACACAGCAAATGGAGGATCTACAGCGGCATTGAGAAGACACCTGGGAACATTACTTTCACTCTACTTCCTACGATCAAATCAAAGTAAGCTATGCGCCCTGCGCATTATCATTTCCAATTGAACATTTTACACATCTACGCCTATTAATTACTGCCCATCCGTGCGCTTGACGCAAACTGGGGAAACTTTTATTTTGCAAGTCAATTTTCCGTCACTGACGAGTCATATAGTTGTGTGCAACTCAAGTTCACTCTCTTCTTCGTTACGCTCCCTAGACATAACAAGTGGGGGCCCCTCCTTAAAACGGATTAGTGTAATATTTAATTGGCGAAGATTTTCCTTGCATAATTTTTAAGCAAGCATGAATACTGATAAGAATTCTATAAGTGCACTTAATAACGACGCAGCTCGCATTTTACTAAAGCATGCTTTAAGAATAGATTCGGAAGTAAAATTCAGCTCACTTAAAGACGTGTTAGATTATTTTAAAAACAGACACGACAGCGGAATAAACAGCGACGAACTTAAAGATGGCTCTAAAAAAAGTAGTAGAGTTAATGATAGAGGTATTAAAAAACGAAGTAAATCCAGACGACATTATTGAGTGTTGCGAAGACAGATACTTAATAAATGCGATTGGTAAATTAATTAGTCAAATAATAAATCCGAAACCAATAATAGAGAGTATAATTGGAAAAAACGGTCCAGAAGCAAACGTGAGTGTAAAAGAAATAAGATTCGCTCCTGAAATAACGAAAGATAGGACAAAATTTGTATCATTCGAAGAAACGCCGCGACAAGGAATAACGAACACAATGCCCACTACTTCGGCAGGAATAAATTTACAAAACGCAGCTGCGTTCAGCACGCTCCTAAATTCGGGAACACATACATTGCCGAGACTATCGACATTTCACTCGCAATCAGTAAATTCAACTCTTGATCGAGTAAGACCGCTTTCTATAAAAGACGCTCTAGAATTAATTCCCAAATACAATGGAGTAAATATACCGCTGAGTCAGTGTTTAGACGGATGTAGGGAAGCGTGTAACATAATTAATGAACAACATGAGCCCGAATTAGCTAGGTAAATTAAATTACGATTATTTGGGGAAGCTTTAAAAAGCGCGTCAAAAAGAATATTTACGTCAATAGAAGAAATAGGAAGATTTTTTGATAGCATTTTCGGATCGGCAAAGACATTACATGAATTGTACGGAGACT
The DNA here is from genome assembly GCA_900490015.1 of Megastigmus stigmatizans. Classification (NCBI taxonomy): domain Eukaryota; kingdom Metazoa; phylum Arthropoda; class Insecta; order Hymenoptera; family Megastigmidae; genus Megastigmus; species Megastigmus stigmatizans. The sequence continues at coordinate 1,411 of UELV01094516.1, read as the reverse complement.
TATCTAAAATTAAACAAAAAAGGGACGAAAGCGTAGTAGTTTTTTCAACAAGAGTAAAGACCATTGGGCAGGAAATTTCAGAAGCTGCGAAGAGAGAAGGGAGAAATCCAGAGAGTCACTACAGACAATTAGAAGAGTATTGAGTAAAATTTTTTATAAGAGGTCTGCACTGGGTAATTAAAGCGCGGTTAGGTACAGTACAAACTTTAGACGCTGCAACAGCAGAAGCAATCGAAATTGAAAGAGATTTTGCTTGCTACGAACCGGAAGAATTAATGACACTATAAAAATTATAACGGAAAATAAAAATCAGCAGCACGTCGCTAAAGTCCATTTTATAGAAGATACGCCGAAAGAAGTGTGTCAAATATGTACAAAACCGAGCCATACAGCACTCAAGTGCTGGAGAAACGGGCGGTATGCTAGCAACAATGGCCACGCTATGGAACACCCGCGACGAGAGAGCAGAATAACCAATACGTACATAGACAAAATGTTACGTTTCCTATAAAAGAAAAACTAAAATTCGAACCGGCAATATGCAAGTATTGCAAAAAGGAAGGGCATATACTAGAAGAATGTAGAAAAAGAAAATTTAATAACCAAATCCGAGATCAGCAAGCGGAAAATGGACAAAGTCCCCGTCTACAGGGCGTACGAGGGGAGACCAGTTATCGATCACGCCCAAAAAACGAGCAGGCACAGCAATCATAATCAAAAGAAATGTTCATTTAAGTAAAAATATTAAATCGCCAATAATCCCTTTAAAAAATCCAATAAATACTAAACAAATGTTGTTACTCCTCGACTCAGGCGCAGGGCAAAATTTATTAAAAATAAATAATTTAGGTAACAATGTAACAATAAATCAAAACGAAATTCTAGAATTACAAGGGATCACAAATAACAGCATATTTACGCTCGGTGAAATAAATATACAATTTACAAATATCTTAATAGAATTTCATATTGTGGAAAATAATTTTTCGATTAAAGAAGAGGGATTATGAGGCAATGATTTCTTTGCTCAACCAGGAGCCAAAATAGACTATCTAGACAGAAATCTAGTAGTCAGAGCACAAGAAATTTCGTTCGTAGAAGATGACGAACGAGCAGAAGTGCGCTGTTTAAAAGCTATAAATGACGCAGCTGGAAACTTTGAGAACGCACCCGCAATTCAGGAACATAGGAGCCATAAAAGTGAGGAAAGAGGTCAAGTGTTCGAAAAGAGGGAAAGAAATATAAACACAGAGTATTATAACTCCAAAACAAAGTCGGAAAGAAATTTTCAAAATTAGTCAAAATCGGACTCTGAAATGGGTTCAATAGAAAAATCAAATTCCGAAAAGAATTTAACCCGTTAAGGCCCAAACGGACAAATTTTTTTGGTGTTTTTCAATTGCTATAAAGA
>UELV01094515.1:0-18136 GCA_900490015.1 Megastigmus stigmatizans | reverse complement strand
GGGGGGGGGGGGGGGGGGGGGGGGGGGGATGATCAGGCCACCGGAACGTATGCTCAGATGTACTACGCTCGCTGAGCATGAAATCGAGGTATATACCGCGCGGCCAATGAAACAGAAGTATTATCCTGTCTCGAAAAAGATCGAGTAGGAAATGAATCGTCAGGTGAAAGAATTACTCGAGGCTGGAGTAATCGAACCGTCTGACAGTGGTTGGTCAAGCCCTGTCGTGATAGTTAAAAAGAGTAACGGTATCAATGCGGTGTCAAACATGAATGCATATCCTTTGCCTTTCATGGACTAGATTTTACGTAAGCTGCAGTCAGCTAGATATATCACTATGCTTGACTTGAGTAGTGTGTATCATTAGATTCCACTGAAGCCCGAATTGAAGCCCATAACAGCGTTCACAGTACCTGGTATAGGCCTCTTTCAATATACTCGGCTACCTTTTGGGTTATGCCAAGCTGGAGCAACGGTCTAATGGCTGATAGACAAAGTCATTGGATCGGAGCTCGAGCCATATGCGTATAGTTACTAAGATGACATCATCATCGTAACAGAAACGTTTGATGAGCATCTAAGGAGGCTCGAGCAGGTGCTCAAGTGCATCGACGATGCAAGTCTCATTAACAACCGTGAGAAAAGTGTATTCTGCCAAGAAGAGGCAAAATACCTCGGTGTGATAGTGAACCGCGATGGATTTCGGCCCGATCCTGTCAAGATCGCGCCGATCATGGAATATCTGGCCCCCAGAAACCTGAAGCAGCTCAGGAGTTTTTTAGGGATGGCATCGTGGTATAAAAAATTTTTGAAAGATTTTGCCACGATCGCCGAGTCACTCACTCAGCTTACAAAGAAAGCGAGGAAGTATGAGTTGCTCGAAGAGCAGCAATCGGCTTTTGGTCATATAAAAGCTTTGATTGCGACTGCTCCAGTACTACTGCGACCACAAGCTGATGTGCAGTTCGTAGTACAAACTGATGCCAGTGATACTGGATTAGGGGCAGTACATCTCCAGATGATTGATGGAGAAGAGAGAGTGCTCGAGTTCGCCAGTCGAACTTTAGCTCAGGCCGAAAGGAACTATAGCGTGACAGAAGAGAATGTCTCTCTGTAGTATGGGCCATTAGAAAATTCATACCATACATTGAAGGGTATGAATTCAAGGTGGTCACTGATCACAGCAGCTTGCGTTGGTTGTGCAGTCTGCACAATCCAACGGGCAGGTTAGCTCGATGGAACTTGGAGCTGCAAGGCCATAAATACACAGTGGAGCACCGAAAAGGCGCTCTCAAAAATGTACCTGACGCCTTGTCTCGTATGTACGAGAGCGCCGAGCCTGATATCGGTGCAATATCTTGGGGTGATAACACCCAAGATAATAGGTATCTGCACTGGGTGCAGAAAGTGGAAGACGACCCCATGAATAACCCGAGTTATAAGGGGGTCAATTGAATTTGCACCAGCCAAACGAATCGCTGATGGGTACGATCGGCGATGACGAGGCGTGGAAGCTTGTTGTGTCAAAAGAGAAACGAAAAGCAGTGCTTCATGAGGGGCATAACGAGCCAACTGCGGGTCATCTCGGAAGAGACAAGACTTATTCTCGGATAGCCAATTTATATTATTGGCCGGGCATGTATAAGAACGTGGAAGCCTAAGTTCGACGATGCACTGTATGTCAGCAGTGCAAAGTCGAACAACGTACTCCAGCAGGGCTAATGGGGCAAAGAACTGTCACTAGACCATGGCAAGTGGTTGCAGGTGACATCATGGGACTTTTACCCAAATCTGTAAAAGGATTCGAGTATATCGTGGTCTTTCAGGATTTATTTACGCGATGGGTCGAGGTTATCCCCATTCGCTAAGCCAATGCGAAAACAGTCATTAAGGAGCTCCTGAAGTCTTTCTTTCGGATAATGGCACGGAGTTTAAGAACCGTGCCATTGACAGCTTTCTCGTAGAGAGGGGTGTACACCATATCATCCGCAGGCAAATCCAGTGGAGCGAGTTAATCGGTCACTGAAGACGATGCTCATGGCATTTATCGAGGAGAGTCATCGAACATAGGACGATAATTTGCCAGAGCTCGTGTTTGCATTTAACACGGCTGAGCATAGTTCAGTAGGAGCCAGTCCTGCTCTACTGAACTATGGAAGACAGCCAATGCCTCTTTGACAATTCGTCGAGATCAGGAGCTAGCTGCTCTGGATAGAGAGCAAGCTGAAGCTCTTGAAAATTGGCAAAGAAAGTTTGAGGATTTGATCAATCTACGTGCTTACGAGCCAGAGATCGGAAGAATCTCACAACCGGCAGGCCGCTTATTATAACGTACGTCATAGACCGGCTGGATTCGATGTAGGAGATCGAGTCTGGAAGCGGAATAAGATACTGTCTTCTGCTATGGAAGGGCTAAGTGCTAAGTTAGCCCCGAAATATGCGGGTCCGTATACCATTACGGTACAGCTCGATTCCAATACATACGAACTAGAAGATAAAGACGGAAAGTTAATTGGACCCGTTCATGCTGAGCAAATGAAAGAGTACGTGGCCGAAGAAAGTCAGATGGTCCTGACAGAAGTAGACAACGTCGAGACGCAACGTCCGATGGATGCGAGCATAGAAGTGGCGTTGAGCGACCCGCCACCAGGGAGCGCAGCCAGCACGTAGGTCAGCATCACTCCACCGGGAGAAGTAGCGGCTGCCTGTGTGCCTATAACTTCGCGTCCCCGCGGAAGGCCTTGGAAGGTCACGAAAGTTGTAAAACGAGCGGGCGTTCGAACCGAGAAGGCTGCGTCGTCGATTGTGGTAGCAAAGCGAAAGCCCTGTCGTCCGAAGGGCTCCCGAAAACGCTTGATTATAGTAAATCCGGCGAATCTCTCTCCTCGTCGAATGCGTGCCACGCATTCGTAAATCCCTCTAATTTTCCTCCCTGTTTGATTTCAGGATGGATAAAGAAGAATTTATGTGGATGTGCGCCCATCTGTTCCAGGAGTTGTCGATTGGGGCCGAGGAGGAGCCAAGCTCCTCGGTCTCAATAACCGAGCTTAATGGGGCGGTGGTTCCGATCCTGTGCGCGCGGGTAGATGCGACATTGCGCCTCCTATATTCTACTGGACCACCCCCGGTCCAGCCATAGGATGAGGAAGAAGAAGGCGCCGTCGCTCTACAACAGAGTGCGGCGCCATCAACGTCGGAGTTGAATGAAGAGGGCACCGTCGCTCAGTAAGAGAGCGCGATGCCACAAATTAAGCAGGAGGTTGCACAGCAGAAGGACTCTTGTGCAGCTATGAATCCAGTAGGTGTAGAGGCTCTCAGACGGCGAGGGCGACGAAGTCCGGAAGAAGGATCTGTCGCCACGCGAGCTAGAGGCGAGGCGCCTCGAGTGACTGCTGGAGCAGGCGCGAGAAGCGTCCAGGGCGACCTTGCGCCTGGAAGAGGAAGCTTGGAGCTTCATGTGGGAGGCGGGAGCCCGACGGATGGGGAAGTGGACTCCGCTTGTAGAAAACCGGCGCGCAGTGTTGCGCGCGGTTTTTGGGGTCCGCAAGGAGCGGCGCCTCCGTAAGGAGCTCGAAGAGTGGCGAGCCCGTGAGGAAGTGGCCCGTCTTGAGCGCGCTCGCGCAGAGCGAGTACAAGCTGAAAAGGCGCTCAAGTGGCCAAGCAAGGTAAGGAAGTGGGGCCGCCGCCAAGAAGAAAAGAAGCGGGATACCCGGTGTTACATGTGTGGCACACCGGGTGTCAAGAAGTCTAAAGACTCTCCAACTATCGCGGAGCACCGGCGGTACAAATAAGTGTAGCCTCCGGTGCCCCTTCCGTTCATCTTTAATATATTTTCATACATTTCTAGCAATGGTTATATTTCATTATAAGAACCTTTGCATCATCCACATAGGATCCTTACCTGTTCCTCTGATAGGTCATCGAGCGCGATCATCCTGGTATCCAGCGTCTGGGAGAGGGATATAACGAATTCGCGATTGAATCGATGATTGAATCTTTAATTCGATTTGACGCTCGATTCGACGGCGCGCAAGCATCGAGGATGATGAGCAGGGCAGCGAGCATGGCGCGTGTCGCGAATTAGAGGGAGATAGGCGAATCGAGAGAGAGAGACGGCGCGATAGGGAAATTAGATCGCGCCGTCAGATCGATTTCCGCCGCAGATAAACACGTACGCGAGAGACACCGTTAGCGAAATTGTAGGAGCTGCGCGACGCGACACGAGTGTGTATGCGTGTGAGAGTGTGTGATAGCCGCCCACAACCCCCACGTCTTGAGCTACACTGGACTGCAGGCCAGTGCAACTTGTCGGAGAGACTGCGGGAGCGAGAGAACGAATTGCAGCACAGTGACGAGTAAGTACTTTGAGTACTACTGCGGCGTATCGCAAACGGCGATCCGCGTATGTATGTGTGCGTGTGATTTCCCGCGAATAAAGCCTTCTCGGTTCGCAAATAATTGTAGATTTCTTGCTTGTAAATCTTTTACAGAATACACGATAATTGCCTAAAATCACGTGGTGCTTATTTTCGTAGATAGCTGACATAATCCCTTATTTTTCCCGCGATTACCGCCGCCTCCGCGGGCACAGTGGAAAAGCGTTTTCACTGTGCACTTACTGAGTAGCTGGCATCGTGAGCAGAGCACGGTGCTCACGATAGGAAAGTCCGAGCAACGGAAAGCGAGACTCGTCAAGAGAGTCTCGCATTTGTACAGCGGCTGTTTCACCTGATCAGCGGGGAAAATCCCATGTAGATTTATAGATAGATTTTTATTTCTAGTAAAAATTTTCAAAAAAAAAAAAACAAATAGGTTTGTAAAAGTAGACATCCATGTCACCTTTAAACCTAAAATCAAATGGTCTAGACGCTTTGTTTATTTTTGGCAGAGCAAAAAACAAGAAAACTATATGAAAATTTTCAGTTTTTTTGGTTTAAATCGACCATATTTTTTTTTATTTTCTGTTCTTTTGAAAAAACGTCAAGCTCACCAAAAAAGCATACTCGTAAATACTTGGGAACCAATTTTTATCAAAACCGAAGAAAAATTGAGCGAATGGCAAGAAATCAAAGTCAAGCGCCAACATCATGTATATTTGGTTCTTAATGGGTTAACGAGCTCGCAGTAGGAACTGGTATGTGACAAAGTGAATGCAGGGTGAAAAGTTCCTATTTGTAGCCTATAGATAGGCAGTAATGGTTGATCGGCACTTTGATGGGACCAACAAGCAACTCTCCGCATCCGTTTGGTGGTTCAGCTAAGCAGGTAAATACCTATCCCCAAGCCGAAGGTGTATTGCGGACCGTACGAAGTGGAGTAGCTGGCTATCTTGGGTTCTAGGTAGCCGCTAACTGGTGCCTTGGGAACACATGGCAACATTTCCCTAGCTTTTCATGGGTTCGGAATAGAAAAATTTTTATTAAAAAAAAAACTTCTACATAAGCTGAACTGGTCTGTGACTACAAGTCCAAGGGAGCCGCTCCTCTGGAGCAGGTGAACAAAGACTTGTCTAATTTCCTGATGAGCAATATGAATATCGAGGATGTCTGTGTGAACCGGCCAGCAATGGCTGCGGAACCGACCACCACAATCCAAGGCCTCAATGTGAACCATCCTCTAAAGGATGTGGAACCAGAAGCACTAACGAAAAAGAAAAAGAGGCTGGGACCGAAAAAGAGAAGGAAGTTGGCTGTAACTGGAACGGCAGGCACCAGCACTTCCGATGCTCCTACACCAGAAAGCAAAAAGCGTCCAAAGGGACCGCTGTATACGCCATCGGAGGGCCAGAGGCCTCCTAAAAGAGTCAAGGAGGCGTGTCTCAACGCAGTCACGGCTGCACAGAGGACCAACCCTCTGACGACAGTGATCGTCGAAGCTGGGTATCCTGATGAGCCCATAATCTAAGAAAAGTTTGGGCTCTTCAGGCAGGCGGTGATGGAGATAATGGACAAGTTGCCTCTTGAGGTGCCGATACCCAGGTTTTACGACTTCTTCTACAGGGAAGGCCATCAATCTCGTTACAGGAGGGGTTGAACTCTGAGCCGGTCTAATCGCTCTCTTAAAACCACAAATTGGAGGGTCGTGACGTCGATCAGGACCTAAAGAAGGAGGCCAGGCCAGAACCCTCATTTTAGGTGTAACCGAGTCCGGCATCCGCGTGATAGCCGGACTAGAAGACAAGGCCTACCTCCGGATCGACAGGGTAGTGTTTAAGTACACTCTGTCGGAACGGAAGTAGGCCATTACAATAGCGCACCGGGGGGATTTTTTAGTCAAATTGATTGCACAAACCTCTTCATAGTGCAGATCAATCTGTACCACAGCAAAGACGCCTCTGCGATTTCAGCAAGACGTATAGCTGCGGTGCAAACAGGTAGATCACTAATCCAAGAATTTTGGTTTCTTAAAGGTAAGGAGAGAGGATTAGGGACCGGAAGAGTTGTGAAGAATCCAAAAGCAGGCAAGGTAAGAGCCTGCATTTTGGTCGAAGTTCTGAACACAAAACCTTTGTCTGGACCTATGTACATACAGCAGACCTGGCATCTACAGCAGAAGAACTTCACCTAGGTGGAATGAAACAGTGAGTAGTCATTGCGTACACCTATCTCCCATATGACGAACAAGATGCACCAACAAGAGAGGTAAGCAAACTGGTTGAGTACTGTGAGGAGGCGGCTGCCGCTCGTGGTTGGATGTGATACTAATTCACATCACCTGATGTGGGGAAGCTCAGACACCAATGAAGACTGGGTCCTCCTCGAGTACCTGGCCACTACCAACTTGGAGATCATCAATCAAGGTAATAAACCAACTTTCATTAACAAGGTAAGAAAGAAAGTAATCGATATCACGCTCTGGTCCCAACAAATAGTCAGGTAGTTAAGAGATTGATGAGTGGATAAAGACCTTTCTCTCTGACTGATCACGATCAAATTCATTATTCTCTTTCAGGTATGTTGAACCCAAGGGAGATAACTATAAGGAACCCAAGACTTAGGAACTGGGTTACATACAAGGACGATCTAAGACGAAATCTCAAAGAAATCCCAAAAAGAATCAACTCTAGGGCTGAGATAGATGCAGCAGCAGATAGTCTCCAAATGGGCATAATCGAAGCCTATGAGACTAACCGTCAACCAAAAAAAGGCAGAAGCAGACCTGAAGTACCTTGGTGGAATAACCGGCTAAAAAAAATGAAAAAGAAAGCCAAATCACTCTTCAGCATAGCTCGTAGGAGAAATACCGAAGATAGCTGGAGAGGATGGCGCGTAGTAACTACAGGAAACTGGTAAGAACAGCTAAAGATTAAATCTGGAAAAAACTTCTGTTCAAATATAGGAAAGGAAGCGGCCAGATTCAACAAGGTTTTGGCCCGTAACCCAGAGTTTTCTCGACATAGGACGAGGCCACTTAGCGGAGTCCAACTTCTCGGGCTTTATAAAGGACACACAATCAAACACATCAAGTGTTAACTGGTGGCGATAATCCAGACTGCGTTGCAAATTACAAGAGACTCGCACACGACATTGTCTCTCCGGGGCAGGTAAGATGGGCCATGGATTTCATTGAGCCCTACAAGTCTCCGGGGATGGACGGGATCCTTCCGGTCCTGCTGAGGGAGGGCCTCGAGATGATCCTTCGAGTGTATCTCTAAAGTAGTATTCATCCCCAAAGGAGGTCAGGAAAGCTACACGACAGTGAAGGACTTTAGACCCATTTGTCTGACATCCTTCATGCTAACAACGCTTGAAAGGCTAGTAGATCGCTTTACCAAGGACAAAATACTTACAAAACAAACTCTATGCAGAGATCCAAGCGCTTCTAGAGAAGGTCATTCTACGGAAACAGCTCTGCACATGGCCGTATCCCTAATCGATGAGCAAATAGAAGAAAGTGGATGTGCGGTGAGGGCATCTGTCGATATTGAGGGGATTTTCAATAACACTATCACCGACAGCATATGCATCGTGATGGAGGAGAAGGAAATCCCCAGGATGGTGATAGACTGGATCTGACATATGTTGCGACACAGGAAACCTGTGATCACAACAGGTAACGTTTCTCTAACAGGCACTGTCGAAAGAGGTTGCCCGAAGAGGTAAGTATTATGTCCAATCTGCTGGAACATCGTAGTAGACGGTGGACTGAGACATGTGACAGAACTAGGATGTCGAGGAATCGGATACACTGACGATATACTTATAAATATTTAAATATTTAGAGGGAAATTCTTGAACACACTTCTGGATCTTACGGAAACCGTACTGAACTCCTTAAGTAAGTGGTGTAGAGGTCTCTCTATAAAACCGAATAATACCGAAGTGGTCCTATTCACCAGAAGCTATAAAATTGAACCAATACGGAATCGAATCATGAAAGGTCATGAAGTCACACTCAAAGACTGGGCCAAATCCTAGATAGGAAACTGCTATGAAATCCATAGTTGGAGGAACAAAGCCGTAAGTTCAACGCCACGTTCTGGATATACAGACGAGCGGTAGGTGCGAGCTGGTGCCGTAGTTTCAAAACGGTTTTAAGGATCTTCAGCGCCATACTTAAATCCAGGCTTAATATACGCGTCGATGATATGGTGGAGATGAACGAAATTGAAGACCACACAGATAAAACTGGACTGCCTTCGTAGACTGATTCTTAGGGCCGCAACAGGGGATATTAAAACGCCACCCACGATTGCCCTAGGAGTACTTGCAGAGGTGGAACCATTCCACCTTATAATTAAGGCTGCGGTCAGCAACTCATTCATCATCAAAATCATTTTGAAAAGTTATAAAATACAAAGTACATTAATGAAAATTTAGTGATCTCTCTAGAACACATGCTTAGAGACATAAGTAATTTCTAAGTAAGACAGCGATTAACCTGATTGCGACGATAAAACTGAAACATTCAGAAGAGATACGAAAGGATCCTATAAGAATTAACATACAAAACATATCAACTACATAATGTAAACTGTATGTGGCGAGGAAGCTGAATGGGAATTTATAAAATCTGAAAATCTTCTGCTGAAACAATTAAATAAAGAATTATAAGATAAAAATAGTTTGTTGAAGGAATTACTAAATAATCAGAAAGAAAAAGAAACGCAAAATAAAGTAATTACAAGATCCTATGCTGAAGCAACAAGTGATAAAAAATTACAACTAAAACGAGTGCCAAAAATAATTGTGAAAACAAACAGAAATGATAATCAATCAGAAGTGAAAGAATTAATATCAAAATGTTTAACAAAAGATTTAGTTTTAAGTATATGTAGATCTATAAAATATCTGCTATTTTAGTTTGTAAGGGATATATGTAAATTTGCATACACCGGACCTACATACAGGAAATGTTATTTTCCTCTGTAGGGTTACTATGTAATATAATGTAATGTATTTTACTCTGGTTTATATAAATAAATAAACTAAATATAAATTATCTATCTTGCAGGCGTGTTAAAATTATTAGTAATAAATTTTGTTTACCTTAATTATTTTATTTATAATAAATTGTAATATTAATTATTTATTAAAATTTTAGTTTCTAAATTTAGTTTTGAACTATTATGCTGCATTGATAGCAGGTAAGAGAGCAAAAGAGATCAAAGATACAAGTAAATGGTATAAAAAAGGTAATTAATAAGGTGTTCTTCATTTAAAAACCAAAAAACTCCATGACCAAAATTGTATAAAAACTGTATGTGTATTATAGAGTAAAAGTAAAGAGCATAGGGCAAAAAGATTGCCACATTAGAATAGAAAATGGTACCAAACATTGTGATGTCCGCTATTTAATATATAATATAAATGTAAATTAAATCGTAAGATAAAAGTAGAATAACCAAATGTAATACAAGATACCAAGAAAAGGATATTAAATACCACGAAAGCAGAACATAATTCCAAGGAAAAAGGACTAATTTTCACGGAGCGAGCAGAAAGGGAAACCCAATATGAGCCGGCATCATGCTATAAAAGCAGCCGAAGAATAAGGAAAAACCAACATTAGCTCAGAGATGATGTAGAAGCGATACCAGAATAAATTCACTTAATATCATATATATATTTCTCTTTTTTCTGTCATCGTCTCTCATCTGCTCACTAACATGCGAATCGAAGAATTCGACCCATTGCGCGGCGGCCGATATTCTGAAGCGATCTATTAAAAATATCATGACTGGCAAAATCATTAAAAAAATATCATGTTTATCATATATAAACAAAAATATACTATCAACTAGAAAAAATTACTTTGCATCAGATAATGGAGGTCTCATAACACGTTTGGATAAAATAAAAAAAATCGACATTTTATTAATGAAAATAGCAAAGTCAATCAAGGTAAAAAATCATACATTAAAGTAGATAATGACAAAAAACAAAAACAGTATTTGGATACATTAATGCTAGATCTCTATAACTAGTTCTGCACGGAAAGTGCTTTCAAAGATTCATATATGACTTGTACTCAATATTATTCTATTTATTACTGCGAGGATTACTGAGCGAGATACGTGCGCATATCAAATACACTAAAACTTTCAATTTCTTGTAAAAACGCTAAATTCTAAAAAGATTATTGCAGAAAATTCTTCTGCAAAAATTATTCAAAATTTAATTTGTGTAAGTAGGTCTGAACATTGTTTCGCACAACAATGTAAAGAGTACTTAGATAAGCATATAATTGTTAATTTGAAAGAACTTGATAGGGACGAGAGAGAGAATGATAAAATTAATAAGAATTAGAATGAAAAGATTCTCTCTCTTTGTGGGTTCGATATCTTCCAACTCTACGGGAACCTAATCTGGAGAGGAAGTTGTGAGGGCGGGTAAATAAATTGATGTGAAAACTGAAGAACTTTGTAACTGGCTTTTATTCACTTTATGAAAAACGTGTCGTGTCGGTCGATCATTCCTCGTTCAGATGTTGGCTCGTTATGGGCCCGTATTTATTGTTTCCCTTTCACTTGGAGGTGGTAAAAATCGCCTCGTACGGTTTTGATGAGTGAGGATTTGACTGTTGCTGGGTTAAAAATGCTGCGTCTCCTGACGCTTGCATTTTCCAGCGCGGCTTTGGTTCGAGGTGGCACGGTGAGTTATTTGACATGCGGTAATAGACGATCACGTTATAATTTTATGATAAGAATAAATATTTACGCGCCAATAAATGAAAATCATAGGACGGCTAGATATCCTATGTAACACGACCGGAGCCTTATCATCTGTGCCCTCACAGGTGCCGCAAGGCTTCACGCCAATGAGAGCTCGAACGGCGTGATAATGATAAATAAAGCAAAGAAAAGACGGTATAACAAAAAAAAAATGTCGTGGCATGAGTACAACACTGTAACCTTACATCGTGTTTGGTTTAATCTCCAAAAAAAAGTTTATATCTTTGATACGATGTACGTATATATAACATATTGATTGATATTGGGGGTGTAAACTGACTTGATTGTACAGAAGCTTACAAAGGTTTTTACATTAGTTTTGTTCGATTTAAGAAAAATATACAAGAAAAAATATATTACTATTAGTGTATATAGTATAATAGCTGTGGTGTATAATTTTTACGAAAGTTGACACAAAAAATGATTTACATAAGCTAGATTGTACAAATGTGATTTTCGTAAAGAAAAACGCTGCTTATAAGATTACAAAAAAAATTTCCTAAAGAAATTACGCAGAAAAAATAATATAAGATTACAAAAAGTTGATTTACACGAGAAAGATCGCAAAAATATATTTACATAATCGTAGCTGGCAACTATCGAAGCATACACTATGGCCATACGGCCTCTTAACTTTGCTGACAGGCTGTTTAGAACCCATCGCTCGCACGACGGCCCATATTCACCCACAGCGTCTCGAACAATCTTTCAGAATGCCCGTAAGGTTTCTGGGTTGCCATCATACAAAGGGATCGTCCCAAGGGCCTGATAAAACGACACCAGGGTTACTGGATTGTTTCTATTAATTCTGTCCGCTTGTTGTGTTCTCGTCTGATTGGGCCAGTTTCTATCGGATTTATTTCTATTGTTTGTAATTCTATTCTTTAAAAATTCTTTATCCTGGTCGAAGGGCATTTGTGTCCTCGGGGTCTGGAGATTACATGGTGTGAGCTTAAAGGTTGGTGTCGCCGCTTGCGCTTAGCGTTGAGCATCTGTGGGGTTAGTATGCGATTCCGGCGTTGTATAGGTAGCGATTTTGGGTATAGCCTCCATTGGTGTTTGTGGTACATATTGCACATTTAGCGACCTCACCTCGATTTTTCTGGCCGCAAAAGATAGCATTTTTTCATCCTGATTTTCTCCCTTAAGGGCCATTTCCGTGGCTATTAGGGCTGTCAAGTATTCTGCTTTATCGTCGCGTCCCGACGCTGCGTTAGGCAAATAAATACTTCCCTTGTTTGACTCCGCGATTGTTGCCGTACTTCTCCATATCTAAATCGACTTTACTCAGATCTCCGATGGATCTACTACTTGCTCTCTTTTTTAACGATGGGAAGAGTTTAGAATTCATCATCGATTGAAATTAAAAAAAAACGCTCTGAAAATGACTTAATCCGCGCTTGAAGTGACTACTGCTGGTAGACGGGCTACATCTATCGTTTTTTACTTAAATCGAACTTCCCAATGCTCAAAGGGTGCTAGCGGTTATTAGCATCAGCAAAACCTTAGAATTGAGTGTGACGCAATCGTTCGCCTAAAAATCAGCTCTGAATCCGCTCATTGCACTTCCAAGCCTTTAGAGCTTCTGAGTCATGAAAAAAAAGGGAAAAAGATTTTACCGAAATTTAATGAAGGATAAGAAAATTTTTATATATTTTTTTTTGGTTTATTTATATTTTATATTTATGTATTTATTTTTCCGCGATAAGATGGAGTGGATAACGGAACGAACGCATGCAAAAACCTCGATAATTTATCGCAAACCGTGTACTGGAAATAATTCTCCGCTTTATGTTAAACCAACGAGGGAGGAGATATTATAAGTTCCCCAAAAATAAAATTTACTGACATGTACAGAGTTTCAAAGAGGACGATGATCCTGTAGCTTTGAAGAAAAAAAATCACGATTATTTTACCCACGTCCCTCGCAGACGGTACCCCACACCTAGCACAAAAAAATGTCACATACGATAACTGGGACGAGAGAGAGAAAGTCAAAATTAATAAGAAACAGAATGAAAAGATTCTCTCTCTTTGTGGGTTCGGTATCGTCCAACTCTCCGGGAACTGAATCCGGACAAAAAGTCGTGAAGAACTTTGTAACTGGCTTTTATTCACTTTATGAAAAATGTGTCGCGTAATTTTAAATGCGTTGCGCGGCGATCGGTCGGTGTTCCTCGTTCAGGTATTGGCTCGTTCTACTCGATCGTTACTGATGGAGCCGTATTTATTGTGTTTCCCTTTTGCTTGGTTAGATGCCTTGGAAGTGATAAAAATCGCCTTGTGCGATTTTGATGAATGAGGATTTGACTGTTGCTGACGCTTGCATTATCTAGCGCGGCTTTGTTTGCGAGGTGGCTCGGTGAGGCACGTGTCGCCGAGTGCAAGCGCAGGATTTGGCATGCGGTAGTAGCCGATCACGTTCTAATTTTATGATATGAATTAATATTTGCACGCCAATAAATGAAAATCATAGGACAGCTAAATATCCTATGTAACAATAGCAATAAGTTTTGGCGCAGGATTTGACATGCGGTAGTAGCCGATCACGTTCTAATTTTATGATATGAATTAATATTTGCACGCCAATAAATGAAAATCATAGGACAGCTAGATATCCTATGTAACAATAGCAATAAGTTATTCTCATTCAATAAATAAATTATAAAAAAAGAAGAAAGGATAAGTGAGAAGACGAAAAAAGAAATTATTGTTTTAATCACGAAAAAACAAGAATTTATTATAAAATCATCTAAAATTTTAATTTATTTACCAAAGTAAAACAAATTTTTATGGCTCACGAATACAGAATGTTACATCAGACAGTTTCGAAAAGAAAAAGGGAATCACTAAAAGTTGATAAAGGTTTTATCCTGGTAGGCTTAAGTGAAATTTACTTAACGAAATTCAGTACTGAAGTACAATCTGTTGACTTGAGGGCAAGTCGCCCGCAGGTAACTGTTAATACTGGGATGTTTTATACACACTATTTCAAACAAGGATTCCCTACTGTATCAGTTTCTAAAACATGATGCCTGCTCAGTCATAGCTCACGTAAAAATGTTTTAGATTATTGCTTTGTAAAATTTGCCATGATTGCTAAACTACACATTATGAGTGATGGACCGACCACACAATACAGAAACAGATTTATATATTACCTGATTACTCAATATATTACATCTTGTTTTTAAATAATAAATAATAGAACATAATAAAACTTTTGTATTATACAATTTTACTGAAGCAGGCTATACCAGGTAAAGGTCCCGCAGATGGCATTGGGGCTATCGTTAAACGAACAGCCGATGCATTAGTTAGCCATGGACAAGATATAGTGGATTTTATTTCATATTTAGCTGTACTGCAAGAACGAACAAAATAAATATTATGTTCATCATTTTAACCATTTTATAGGATATCCTTGTTATTGTTAAATCCGCTTCAAAAACAAAATGTACATTTATAAATATACAATAGTATATAAAAATGAAATTTTTCTATGCAGAATACCTCAATTCCACTTCTTTCACATTCTAAGTCAATCATTAGATATTATAAATATAATAATTATATTATATGTGCGAGAAAAATATATTATCTATTTAAATAAGTAATATATCTCCTTCATGGTAAATATCGTGCCTTTTTCATAGTATGTGAATTTCAAATTTTAGCTATAACAAGCGTCCACTATACTCTGGTGTAAAATCTTAACAAAAAACGACTTTTATTCTTGAAAATGATCATTATAATTGTATTCTAATGTTGACATATAAAGGTTTTTATTGTTTTCATTATACCGCTGAAAAATTGCAAATCCGTGTCGAGAAGGATCACTCTCAGATCATACCGCACTTCCTCATTTATCTCTGGGGAGAGACTCGAAGTTTTTGAAACGACACTCACGTACTTATTTTAGTATAATCGCACGAACTTTCAAACTAACACACTGCTAAACAACACTTATGGCGGATCAGACCAGTTACAGCACTGCACTAGTAGCTGTAGCCAAGTTCACGGAGTCACATTATCTCACACGAAGACGGCTAAAGGAGTGGCAAGTGGGAAACTGAACATGGGAACCACTCGCTTCCGTTATGAATTCATGCCCATGCATTAATTTGGATTAGATCTAATTGTTTTGAATCGATTTAATAGTTATAGGTCGAAAAATATTGAATAAATAATGTTGATGCTTATGCATTAGTTTTGAACGATTTACACGACGCGGAATAGAGCTAGCGGAATCCATTTGAGTACATGAGAATTAATAGGAATACCCCGAATTGTGTCAGATGAATGTCTCGTTGTAAAATACACAATTAAACTCGATTAAATACGATTTTATTTTTCTCTGTCCAATTAAAGCGGAACAATGCAATTGAAACCTATACAGTCAAATTGCAATTAATACGGATATCCCTATTATTTTTTCAGAATAGAAAATATTGCTCTTCACGGGAGAGCAGATTTCCTTATTTTTATGTTTTTCGAATATGACATCAAATTTGTACCCCTCCTGAAAATAATTTTGAAAATCTAAGTTTTTCTTAAGAAATCGAACCTTTTATGAAAAATTTGGAGAAGCAATGTAGTTTTTCGCGATACAGTAAAATAACTCCACTTAGAATTAACCGATTCAGATATCATATTTGTACTTAATCTCGAAATGGCAAAAATATAAAATTTTAATCAGAAAATCGAACCTTTTAAAATAAAAAGTGATTAAATAACCTCCAAAGATTTCATGTTATCAATTGTACCGGGACATAAAAAAAAATAGTCTGTACTTTTGACCAAACCCGCCGATCTTAATGTATTTTGATGTGCTGAATTCGAATCTGAAGTCAGTTTAACTCAAAACACCCTAGAAATATAGAGTAAATCGCAACAAGGCAAAAATTTTTCTGAACAAATATGGTAACTGCAATAATAATAAATATAGAAACTGCAATAATAAGTATAAAATTCAAGCCTAACTAATTAATATTTAAAAAATACAGTAAAATTTAAAAGATAATTTTCCATTGTAATAACACGACAAGAGTAAAGGTCTAGGGAGAGGGCTAACACGCATGACGAGTTCGGTTTAGCCTTTCTGCTAGCGTCTATAGCTCTCGTCTTAGCTCTAATTGCGAATCCTATTTTTCAAATAAAAATGTTTTCATTGGTTCAATCTTACTTTTCAATGTTTCAAAACTTCTATGTAATAATACCGTTGTGCGTCTGGTGTGTTTCTTAGATATATGCATCGATATTGCCATGATTTTCGAGTAAAATGTTACCTAACCTTGACATTTCACTAGAAGTCGTGAAAATGATTTGTTATTTTATTATAGTTTCCATACACAAAGATCAAACGTACAAAATAAATTTGATTTCCTATCATTTTCCAAATTACTAAGTTGTTCTGATAATTTTAGAATATAAAAAATAAATAATTAAAATACCGGTAATGTAGATATCTGTGTCGATATACGGCATTTCCTTAAGGAGCGCAGAGCTTCGCAGCAACACTGAGTCAAAGACTAGTTTCATACTCTACTTAAATCGTTTATAAAGGTGTTTAAATCTGTATCGATGATTTTACTGTATGTTTGTAATTTTAAGTATGTAGCTTCGTTTTCCTTTCGTCCTTGTTACAAAAGGTTGTGGAATGCATAGTATGAATTTTACAAATTTACAAATAAGCATTTGTCGTTTAACGATTGATCCATATTAACTTCCTATGACGTAAGGAAGTTAAGTAAGGCAACCCGATAACCCCAATCCCAATAAACCAGTAACTCCATAACCTATATACCCAATATCCTCAACATATCGTAAGCTAAATGTCGATCTCTCATGCTTCTAAATTCGGAATGCCAGGAACCCATATAACCAATAACCTTACAACCTTATAAGCTTGAAAGTTGATCTCTAGTGCTCCTGAGCGCATATGAGAGTACCCAATAACCCCATAACCTGGAACGCCATAAGCTCAAAAGTCAATATCTCATACTTCTGAGCTTCGGAATCCAGAAAGCCGAATTCGTATGCCCATAATTTCATAATCCCAGTAACCCAATAATCCACTAACTGCATAACCTGTAATCTCATAAGCTGAAAAGTCGATCTCTCATATTTCTGAGCTTCGGAATGCAGAAAATTCGAAACGGCGTGTGACATAACCCATAACCCCATAAGCTAATTCGATATCGCATATTTCTGATCTTCGAATGCACAAAGGACAAAGCCATATGCATTAAAACCCATAATTCCGTAACCCTGGTAACCCAATAACCTAGTTACGTAATGATCCATATATCCAATAACCTCACAACCTGATAAGCTTAAAAGTCGAACCTTCATGCTTCTAAGCTTCGGATCACAGAAAAATCGGGACCACGTGCGGCAGCGAGACAGTAACTACTCTTGAAATCCTAGTACCCCCATAATCCTAAACTCAATAACTTGATAAGCCCATGACCCATGTACCCAATAATCCCATAAACCATGAACTCAACCCCATAACCTGTAACCCCATAAGTTAGGTCGATCTTTCATGCTTCTGAACTTCGGAATACAGAGAAGTCGAAATCATGTGCGTTTGGACCCACAATCTCATAATCCTAGTAACCCTGTAACCGAATAACGTCATAACCTGTAACCTCATAAGCTCAAAAGTTGATCTCTCAAGCTTCTTTGGCTTCGGAATGCAGAAAGGCTGAAGTCGTATATGCGCTAGAACCCAAAAAACTCCTAATCCTGTAACACCGTCAACTCCAAACACAGTAACCACATGACCTGTCGCCGATACTGGGATGGCATAAACGCCGTTATCCAGGGATTCTGCCTCTATCTTCTATCTCAGTCTCTCTCTTGCAGTACCAGCCTTTCATTTGACCCCCCGCCGCCGCTGCCTAGTATGGTGTATAGCTATAGCGCGGGACAGACTGCTATGGTTGCGGTATATATATA
>UELV01094514.1:0-14252 GCA_900490015.1 Megastigmus stigmatizans | reverse complement strand
ATATATATATATATATGCGCAAAATACAAGAAGAGCTACTGGTGTCAAAGTAAATGATACGCTAAGCAAAGTAATCACAGTTATCGAATGATCGTTATATGGACTACGCAGGATTAATAATAATTTCTAATATATATTAACCATCGATATTTAGCGATTTTAATAGATAGTACAACGATAAAAGTATTAGGAGAGCAGAAACGCGTTGATGGTGTAGCATGTGCAGTGCATTAACTCATACCTTACGTTAAATGGACGGACAGTTGAAACTTAATAAGCGCTTATTCGCTACCGAGATTAAAACCTTGCCGCCTACGTCAAATTGAGCCACGCAGCATTTTCAATGGCCGAGCAGTTGAAACATGATGAGTGCGGACATTTACTGCCGAGGTGAACGTCTTAGCGAATGAGAATATTATATTTACCACTTTTATACATTAGATTGCAAGGTTGACACACACCCATTTTCTAGAGTCATGATGGCTTTAACTACTGCTTTTTTATAAGCTCGTAATGCATAATTATTATTTTTTATAAATATAGAAATAAATTAATACTTTTTTAATTTTATTTCACTTGTAACAATGTACCACATAGTATCGGTCAATAATGCATAAGAGAAGTATTTTGAATATTATTATTAGCGTACTAGGGTTCGCACTAGAGCGAGAATCGACGCTAAGTTTATTTTGCGGCGAAAAGTGGTAGAAAAATCATAAACTTTGCCCAGTCACGGTATTATTCTCTACAGTTTACGTACTATTATGAGTATGTATAATCGTCGAAGTTTCGGAAACCAAGATACCGCCATAAGGATTATTGAACACTGCCTTAGCAGAAGAGGTCTATACGATAAATCATTGACTTATCGTCTTATGCTACGATGTAGAGCTATAATAAGTAAGTTATGATCTAATTAATTAAAAATAATATAATAGACTAGTTATATAAATTTCCGTGTTCGCACATAACATTACCTACTTGTACATATACCGCCTAAATCGCTACATGCATCCAAGCATATGTGAAGGGATGGAGGCAGGAATTTAGGTGCTGTACTCGTACATACAGCGCCTACTTAGCTGCATCCATCCAGACGTCTGCGTATGGATAGGGCCAGATATTTATACCCTTTATAAACATAAGTTTAGCTTTATAGAGATAAAATTTACGTATGGCTGGAAACAATTATTCAAACATTGCATATGTATATGTTTTCGTGCTCACACGAAGCGAGATTGCGTAAATATATTTTTATTTGCAGAATTGGAACAAATGCTTAATGATAGTAAAGGTGATGCGATTTTTGGACAGTGCCATCTGGGTAAGGAGAACGATTCATTAGTTAGTGCCGGTACAAGTAGGCAGGAAACAATGCAGAATACACTCACTATTGATGCTTTAAGCTCTTCTTAGTCGGACGAATCAACAGATACAGTAGATGTATCGGATGATAGAACTACCACCGAAGAATATGAATATAAGTACACAGCCAAACAAAGTACCCTCAACACATATCAAGAAGAGTGTTTAATACCTGTTAAATTGTAGTTAACAATTCACAACAACAAGAAGGCAATGGCTAGAGTAATAACGATAATGGGACGATGTCTCATATTACAGTCCATGAGGAACCATCGCGATTCTATAAACGTTTTCAGCTAGAAGGATGAGAATTTGAAGTTTCCATAGCGCAGCTGTAGCCCGATGCATACGTCTACGAATTACTGGAAACAGCTATTCAATCATTGCATAGGCATGCGTGCGGTAGTGCAGCTCCCACAGATTACATAGGAATATCCATACAGTCGGAGAGTTCCCGCCAAGGAGAAGTATGGCTTTCTTTTAGGTTAGTGCGAGACTTTACGCCTAACGACTAATTCGACATGCTATCAAGTGTCGCTCAAAGTAATGATAGTTTTGACGTAGATGATACGCTTAAAGTTACTGTTAATATTGTTTCTGCGCCTGTTGATAGAGGGCGTGTAAATCTCAAGTCAGAGCAGGTTTCCAAACGATCAATTCTAAAGATTAATAATGCAGATAGTCTTTGCCTCCCCCGCTCACTTGTCACCGATCACAAACATGCTACTCGTGGTCAAATTCGCAGTGGTGCGCTGCAAAACAAGTGGAATAAAATTTGGCGGTGTGCAAGTAAATATCAGAAGCAGCAAGCTGAAAAGCTTGTAAAAGCAGCAGGTGTTATCGTAACAGATACAGTGTGCGGCATCACAGAAATTTTAGCAATATTATACGTTGTGATCGTTGTTTACTCATTTAAAAATTTCGCTAGTGGACACGAACCTTTATACGATAGCGCACTATTTGTACATAATGCTGGTAATGATGTTAGATACACACCCCGAATAATGTATTATGAAGATAAAAAACATTATCAGTCTATTCTTAATTTACTTGCAGTTTTCGATAATCGAGCGTACTGCGTATCTTGTAATTTGAGCTGTACTCTTCAAGAAAACCATAAGCGTCCACAAAAATGTTCTCAATGCATGCAAAATACAACTTGCGACATTAATCAAACAGTCATTAAAGGTACTTCAGTGGCTCTGCTGGATGGAGAAGGAATCGAATCAGCAAATTCGATGTTCATTATGATCTAGAGAAAAGCTAGTACCGGAAGGACCTCTAGTGGATGGATATTGTGAGTTAAAAGATGGCAGCATTATGGTTTTGCAATTTCGCAGCTACTGCTGGCACGGTTGCATTAGATGCTACGTCACGAGCAGGTCTATGATTCTCGCTGATGCGGTACAATGGCTGAACGGCATACGAGTACAATGAGGATCTCGGAAAAAATCAAAACAGCTGGCTCCCATCTTATTGAGAAGTGGGAGGGTCAATTTGATCGTGAATGCGTGAAAGTTGAGGAGATGATAAAGTACATCAAGAAGAAAACACTAAAATGGCACACACCGCTCGATCCTCGGGACACATTATTTGGTGTTTGAACAGACAACACTGCAAAATCATATGATGCGAAAGAGGGAGAAAATATCAGATACGTCGATGTGTGTTTCCTTTATCCTAACATTTGTAAATATGGCTAATACACTGTAGGTCATCCGACCTTGTACATTGGTGAAGAGGAGTACCGTCAGCTGGCCGGCCTCAATAACGACGTGACAGGCATTGAAGATTTGATCATGTATGAAGGGTCGCCACCAAGAAACCTCTATCATCCTGCACTGCCCGTGAGAATGCACAGTAGGCTGCTGCTCCCACTATGCCGTGCGTGTACCAAGACGCAAAATCAAAGCGAATGCAGTCACGAGGATGAGGAGAAATATGTTTTTATCGGTACGTGGGTGGCAGGCGAGGTTAAAAAAGCTGCGGAACTGGGTTACATTGTTAGAAAAGTGCTTGAAGTAGGGTCATAAAATTACGCAGTTCAGAAGAACGGCAGGTGGAGGCGGCTCTTTCACGCTTGCATCGACAAATTTGTCACCGAAAAGACATACGCTACGGGTTATCCACCAGAGTGCAGCAATGCCTAGGACTTAAAGAACCGACACATTGTTGAATTTGAGCATCAGGAGGGCATTAGACTTGGTAAAGACCGGATCGAATTCAATGCAAGATTACGATCGATGGAAAAGTTGTGTCTCAACTCTTTGTGGGGCAAATTTGGCTAAAGCGAGAATATGGCGAAGACCGAGGTGCTAGCAGATGAGCCAGAAAAATTGCTTCAAATGCTTGCCAGTCCTGATGCTGACGTCAGCTCTGTTTTACCAGTCGATGATAACACTATTTATGTGAACTATCACTACAAAGACCACGCTGAGTCTTCGCCGTTATTTAATTCTGTCGTCGTAGCATACACCACAGCGCTTGCCCGATTAAAGGTTTTCTCGTACTTACACCTCGAGCAGAGCGCGTCCTGTATTACAATATGGACACGATTATGTATATACGTGAAGAGGGCAGTGGCGTTTACGAGTCGCCAACAGGCCCGTTCCTAGGTGACCTTACTGATGAATTGGTAGGCTACGGTAATGGTACGCACATAACATTATTTGTTTCGGGTGGGCCAAAATTTTATGCGTATAAACTTTTAGCGACCAATGGCACCACGTCTTGCATTTGCAAGGTGAAAGGCATACGCTTGAACTCTACCGCAAGTGAGAAAATAATTTTGATTCCGTGCACAAGCTCGTGAAGTGCATAATACCTCCACTATTTGCAACTTATGGTGCGATAAGATGTACAGCGCATCATGACGTTATAACAGGGGGTGAATGTAAAATTTGTGATTTATGCTAAACGACGTTTTGTCTCGGTCAAAAAGAGGTATCCTTATGGTTATACAGCCTAAATTGTGCATAATTATTGAAATTTTACTTAAATATAAGATAGTTGTTAATTTATTTCACACACGCACGGATGCTCTGACACACACACTGATAGATAGTACAAATATATATTTATATACGAGTTCTCTAGTTATACAAGCAATATAGTTAGCCTCTGGCGAGCGCCATAGCCGCTTGCGTAAGCGAATAAGATGGCTAACCCCTTGGCTAGTGCTACACCCGCTCGCGCATGCAAGTCAGATGGATAGCCTCTGGTTAGTGCTATAGCTGTGCGCGTATGCAAGCAATATGGATGGTCTTTGGCAAGCGCTAGAAACGCTCGCGCATGCGCGAAGTGGTTGCAGCAGGGGGCCCCTCTCGCACGCGCCACTCGTCAAGTTCCTCGGACATCAACTGGAGAGAATATGAGCTGTTTAATCGTAAAAATGCATGTGCGCTGAAAACATCCGTGGACATCGATGATTTGTGGACCCAAATCGTATGGTAAAACGGTGTATGTAAAGAACTTTTTCAAGTACATTGATCATATGAGCGACACGCCGTTTGAATGTATATTGCTCTACTACAGCGAGTGGCAGCCTACCACTATATCGAAATATATTTCACTGTAGTGAAATATCGAATTTCACGAAGGTCTGCCAAAGAGCGAGGACTACCCCGCGGATCCAAAGCCTAAAAGTCAGCGTGAAATTTCCATAAACTCAATTTACATAGCTATTTTCAAGAATCCGCGAGATCGCGCACAAATACAGCACCTGGCACGGTAGCTCTGCCTGGAACGGCCAAAATTCTTATAAGAAGCCTAAATGGACGCAGTAACCGTACCATACAGCTATCTGCTCATAGATCTGAAACTGGAGACCCCTGAAAATTGCTGATTTTGCACGTGTGTTTTTCCGTTTGACGAGTATCAGTACGTCTATGTGCCACGTGGCCGTGGCGACAGAGGAGGAGGTTAGATACAAAATACGGTATCGTCGGATGACGTGCCAGTCGTTCGTTTGTGATGGGCCGGAGAGCACGTAGTCGTAATCATTGCCTATTAAGGCGAAAATATTTTGATTTATTTAAAGTTTTGTGCCACATTGATAGTCATCAGAGGATCGCACTTCTGCGAAAAGCGGATTCCATACTCGTGACTTACATTTGTGAGAGTGCATTAAATATTTTTTGGGGCAATGTTCCTCTTAGCAGACTGTATAGAACCGGATTACGTAAGCTCGTGCACTTCCTGCGGAAAAAAAAAGCAGAGGCTATCGAACCAGTAATAGTGAAGCCTATATTATCGATATGGAGCACACAAGAAAAATGATTTTGATCTCCCAAGAGTACATTAAGAGGGTAAAGTGACATTTACCAACAGCAACAGCAGCACCTGTCAGAACAGCCTTTGGCAACAGTGTCCAAACCCCGGGAACCGCATCATCGTGTCTCGACGAGGACATGAGTAAAATTTTGACTTTACCGATAGACGAGCGGGAAAAATGCTCTATGTACGAACAAGAGCAGCAGCGATTTTTACATTTTAAGACTGCTACTTTCACTGATAGAGACACCAATCAGTATGGGTCTGCAGTATTTCACGCAAAACCAAACACGGTAATTCCCGAAATGAGCAGACAAGTAGAAGTAGCCGTCATCATTGAGTCGAATTCGCCAGATGAACTGCGCATTCTCCAGACCGCTCCCATGAAATATACCGCAAAAGCTGCAAATTTAATTAAGCTATTGCGAAGCACCAATAATATCACATGGGATGATCGTGGCGTAATACCGATAGATGCTGCTCGTCGCGCAAACATTATTGACCTTGCCAACGATGCTATGAGGTATAGAAATAAGCCAGCATCGCGCAGGAATTCATAGGAAATAAGACTCTCTGGAACGCTATCGAGGCATTGTCATCATCAGACGATTCTTTCGTATCTCAAAACGAGCCTTACGATATAACTGATAAAGAAGACGAAGCAAAAGAGGGAGAAGAGGTATTAGGAGCAAGAGGCGGCGCCAATGATACAAATTCATCCTATTTAGCCTATAAAAAAGGTGAAAAAAGAGGAAAAAAAGAGCACAAAAAACACCAGCACTACAGTCTAAGAAAAGTCTATTGATAAAGCCGTTAAAATTTCATCTGGGACCATGGATGTGCGTAGGAGATGACGAGAAGGTGTAGAGAGCGGTACAAGTGACACGTCTACCTCATCACCGTCCTCTTAATCTTTCACGGATGCTTTGATCAGCATTGTGCCTTTGAGATTCATTTACCGGGCTACGAATTTCTAGGCCCAGGCACACATCTTGAAGAGCGGCTGGCACTTGGTGAGACAGGCATAAATCCACTAGACAGAGCGTGTCTCGAGCACGATATTGCGTACTCTGATAAAAACAATCAAGACCATGCCAAATCTGATCGGCTATTAGCTGAGTGTACCTTCTCGCGCATTTTGTCCGAAACATCGGATTGCGAGGAGAAAGCAGCAGCCATGTTGACCGTTTTTTGCATGATCAGCATTGCATTTGATAAATTTTATAAATGCATGAGAAATCTTGTTACAAGTAAGCGTGTCAAAAGAAATAAAAGGTCAGTGTTTAAGAGAAAGCCAGATGGAGAAGACACTTGAGCATCTTTATTACCTTCTGTCTGTTCATAAGCATATGCTCGCGGTTATGATGTTGTACGGATAGTAAACAAAAAATATAGTCCAATTTGCACAGATTGGTAAGGCATTGATTCCCACGACGTATCTACAATGTATTTCGTCCTAACAAGGTGTGGGAGGCCGACTTCGTTAATTTTAGATCTTTGAACACCTATAACGATCGATACTCCTATGTACTTGTAGTCATAGATGTCCTTTAAAAGTATGTATTGGCGGAGCCTCTTTTAAACAAGACATCTAAACCAGTTGCCGAGGCGTTCGAGCCCATTCCTGTGAAAAAAATAGCGATGGCAGTGCAAGAGTACAACATCCTATATATTTATAGACAGGCGAAGGTAAATAATTTATAGGTCGCGATGTACAGCAGCTATTGAAAAAAAGAAACATTATTGATCGCACTACTCGGGATCTGGATGTCAAGGCAGCCGAAGTCGAAGGTTTTATTAGAACGTTGAAAGGCCGTTTATGGCACTATTTTACACATTTCCATACGAGGCGCTACATTGGCGTGTCGGATAATATTCTTGAAGCCTACAATAATTCATGGCATAGTGGGATAAAAATGGTACCTGGAAAAGTGACATTATATGATGCATCTACAGTCCACAATAAATTGAGGAGTCGATACTGTGTCAAGTATTCACGCTAGCCTAAATACAGCGTCGGTGATTTAGTGCGCTTCAGTCGTGCTAGGATAAAGCATACGAGGGTGACTAAACATTGGATATATTTAAAATTACTCGAATTGGCTCTTTGCAACAGCCGGTAGTCTATTTCGTGCAGAGTCTCAGTGGAGAAAAAATTGACGGCTTCTTTTACGAGGAACAGTTAAGCAGAGTGAGCAAAAATTTGGCAGAGGATATTTTTGAGATCGAAAAGATCCTAGAAAGTAACCGTAAATGAGCGAGAAAACAATACCTTATGAGTTGGTAAGGGTGTCCTGAAAAATTTAACTCCTGGATATTCGCAAAAGATTTGGAAAGCTTACAATGAGGGACGAATTTTACGTTGTTCTGTCGAGCAATAACAGTGTGTATCTATTTCCGCCCATGAACTTCACCACGCTGATTGCTGCAAAATCACGGCGATTGGTGTGTGGAACTTACAGAGATTCAAATACCTCTCGCATTTCAGCTCATAAGCGACGATAAGAAGAAGGGTGCCGTGCACGTGAGAAAATCAAAGCGAAACAAGTTTTGGCGAACGATGTGCACTATGAGGAAGACGTTGAGACATTCTGTGGAGTGAAACCGGGTGTGTATCGGATACTTATCTGACATTGACGTTCTGCTGATAAATTATACCGCTGATTGTGCAGACTATATACATGCTTTTACGGTATCGGTAAAATTGTGGAGAATACTGGGCCTTAAAGATAATAAATTAATATCCTGTGAGGATAAGGAAGAAAACTGTATTATTGGCAGCCGTACGTGACGGCCGATGTTCACACACGTTTACTGCGAGCTGTTTCTCTTCAGTTAAATACATACATTTATGGCAGCACCCAGATTACAAACGTTTCCCGACCAATATATGTGCCCTTGCTATCATGCTCGTTTCAGTCAATCGAGATAGATGTAAGAGATCAACACGGAGTGCTACTTGACTACGAAACATTGACAGTGCCATTTTACTTTAAATGCATCAGTTAAAATACCTGTGTACAGAGAGTTACTTATTAAACAATGTGGTGGTGTGAGTGGTGAGATTGACGATTCCACTAATTTTAGCCAACCTACCCTATCAGCTCGGTGCAGGAATAGGTGGTTTTATGAGAGGCCTATACCGATGCGCAATACCCAAACTGAAAGACAGACAATAAAGAAGTGGTGAATGCCGTAAAGAGTATATCCACAATGCTGCCAACATTGTACATGACGTTGGCATACATAATAAACGACTCAACGGGTCACTTCGTAAACGTATACGAGAGGGAGGCATGAGACTTTTTAAAATGAAGGCCGATAGTGGAGATGTGGTAGATGAACCGGAATATAAAAAAAGGCGCGTGACACAGAAACCTCAGTCTCTCAGTGGCGGCGGCGGTGAACAGAGTATCCTTATACAGTAAGAGAAAGGCAGAGCAGAAGAAGAAGAAGAAAAATTGCAGAAAAGGCGATAAGACAAAGAGGAAGAAACAGATAGGAAAAATAAACAAAGGTCGCTCTGTACGAGATATTTTTGAAAATTGACACAACATGGCGTTTTTACACACTCATTCTTGTGAATCATTAAAGTCTGAATTATCGCTCTTGTAATTGCCGACGACGCAGACAGCTATCGAAAATTCTCACTGGGTGCAGTACAAACCGATATCGTCGCTTACCGACCAATCGCCAATAGAATTTACCATTCCAGGAAATGTCCAGTATCTGGATTTGGCTCATACAGTGTTGAGTGTGCGCGTGCATATTTCGTTAACTGACGCAATACTCGAAACCGCAACTGTGGGACCTGTGAATAATTTTATGCACTCACTGTTCAATCAGGTTGATGTATTCTTTAATCAGAAGCCTGTCTCACCGCCAAACAATGGCTATGCCTTCAGATCGTACATTGAAATTTTGCTTAACCATGGTCCTGGGGCAAAAAGATCACATTTGACAATTTTTTTGTGGTATGACGACACAGTAGGATTGATGGATAACTTGCAAGATGATAACCAGGGGTTTGTGAACCGACAGAATGTCATGACCAACGAGAAAATTAATATGTTTGGCCATTTGTATTGTGATGTCTTTAGCCCATTAAGTCCAAGAAATGCTCAATTCTCAATTGAAGTTTGAGACTTATTTTCTACAATAAAAAATTGCAATAAAAATTCTAAACATACTTATTCTACTATTTTTGGGTGTGCTCTTTCGATTGATGCAGTCAGAATTGCATTTTCATGACTCCAAAAAGTTATATGGCACAGTCTAAATAAAAAATTCACAAAATTTCTTGAGTTTCGTTTTTTTTGTGAATTTTTTCGCATCAATAAAGTCGCGGGATCGAAGCCTAACTGCAACCAAAAATGCACACAATATGTGTACTTCAACTAAAAATTTTTTGGTTTTGCTAAGAATCGACCTAACCTCTTCAAAACTTCAATATGTCGAAAAAATATACGTTATTTCATCAATTATGAACATTATAGGCGGATCCAATAACGCATACCGAAATTAATAAAATGTTTCAAAATCACGAGAAAACTTGTATACAGGGTTTTTTGGGATCGTTCATCAGGAAGTTGAGGTTACATTTTTAAAATTCAAGATGCCGGATCCAATATGGCATACGGAAATTCATAAAATACTTCAAAATCCTGAGAAAATGTGTATACGGGGGTTTTACGAAAGAAAATTGGTTGTTTCCATTCGTTAGCCGTTTCATGTGAATGTTTACAACTCAAACCCCGTAGAAAGTTTATATTTTTATATATTTTCTAATTATTTAGTTCTTTATACGATAAACTTCGTTATTATTTTCTCCGTTTCACTTGATGATAATTTCAGATTCAGTTACCCGGCCCTTCTAATAGCTTTATCACGCGTCACTAGTCTAATTACACTTTCGAATACTAATATTTATTGTTACTTACCCGCAGACTCTCTAGATAGGCTGGAGCGCGCAGCACTGCGCAAGCAGTACCTAATCCAGTCGCTAGGTGGCGAAGAGCTTGCTTCTCTCTCAAGCGAACCCAACACTGAGGATATATAAGCTTCCTCCCTGAGCGGCCCGCTTACATCATATTTTCTGAATAATTATTGAACTTGAAATTCAGACATACTATTGTTTATCCTTTACAACGATAAACACTTCTTGGATAGTCGAATATTTTTTCTTAGCCGAAACGAATAATTGATTTTCGGCTCGCTTTTTTTCTGCTCGTACCTATTATTACTTGAAACATGGCACCAAAACGTAAAAGAAAGTCAACAACTAATCGTTCGGCTTATGAGTTTGACACATATGATGATAATTATGATAAAATATTACTTCTACCAAATTCAAATGATTCTGGAGGCTCAGATGAAGAATTCGATATTGATCAGGATGGTGATAATGAAATAGTTGAAATTCTATCCGAGTATTCATTCACAAATGTATCTAGGTCATACGATGATAACCAAACAAAGATCATGAGTACGTTTGGGTTGATGGTCAGAACAAGTATATCAATGAACTTATGAATGAATGTTTTCTCAGTCAAAATCAATAAAGATCTATACGTAATTCTTCACATGTTCAACTATTTGAACACTTCTTTCTAATCGCAATGAAAAATTATATCGTGGAAGCCACCAAAGAGAAAGGTTATACTCTAGATCTATATGATTTGAACACTTATATAGGAATTATCATTTTATCAAGTTTCAATAAACGTAAATCTCAAAAAGATTATTGGTCGCTTGACCCTTTTCTATGTTGCGAAATAGTTTAATATGCCATGCGACGTGATACTTTTCTTGAAATAGAATCGAACATAAAGTATTAAAAAACTAGCGATGAAAAAAAGATGATAAAGCTTGTCGAGTTCGGGTGTTGCTGGAGAAGTTCCGTAAGAATATTAAAAAATTTGGCTTTTTTGAATCTGCGTTATCGGCCGACGAAATGATGACTAAGTCTTATGCCAGAACCAATTTGAAGCTATTTATCCGCGGAAAACTAATACAATTCGGTTTGAAATTCTGGGAACTTTGTTCAGCTAACGGATATTTATTTGATCTTGAGCTGTACTGTGGAAAGGGATCGCAAGTTGATAAACTAAACAAATGCGCCCTCGGTATAAAAGTTGTCATGCATCTATTGCATAAATTTTTCAAGGATATACCCTCCTCTAATATATCGAAATATCATTTATATCATGACAATTATTTTACTAGCGTTGATCTCATGTTACGCATGAAATAATTGGGACTAAAATTCACAGGAACCAATCGAGATAACAAAGTATCAGCTAAAAACATAATTGGTAAAAAATCTCCCACAGGCACATTTGTTTCAAAACATGATGAAAACAATAGAATCAATTATATTAGTGTGTTGGATTCTAAGCAGATCTCTATAGCTTCATCAGCTACAGGAGTGACTCCAATGTTATCTTCTAGAAGATATAGTGCAAAAGATCATTCAAGACTACCTATTCCATTCCCTAACGCTTTTCATGTTTACAATCGATTCATGGGTGGAGTAGATCTCCACGACAGTCACTGTAACAACGTGCAGACATGTATGCGTGGCAAAAAGTGGACTCATGTAGTTTTTATACTTCTAATTCAAGCCGCAATCCCAAACGCACTTGTGATTCATAATTTATCAAATGTTGAATCAAAAAAGATTGGTACGAAAGATATTGCTATTAGTATTGCTAGACATTATTTGGATATTGCACAGAAGAGGTATAATAAAAAGCATGAGTTTTGTAACAAAACTAGTCAAAGAAAATGTTCCGCGAGGGAATGTATTATTCTCACACAGATATACTGCTGCACTTGTGATTTGCATTATTGTAAAACTTGTAAAGACAAATTTCATAGAAATCTTTTAAAAAACGTGAAAAAATTAAGAAAAAATAAAGAAAAAACTTTTAAAAAAAAAGAAAAAAATGAAGAAAAAAAATATAAAAAAAACTTACCGTCCACGTTCACGTGGTTTGAGTTGGAAACGTTCACATGAAACGGCTAACGGATGGAAACAACCAATTTTCTTTCATAAAACCCCCGTATACACATTTTCTCAGGATTTGGAAGCATTTTATGAATTTCGGTATGCCATATTGGATCCGCCATCTTGAATTTTAATAATCTAACCTCAAATTCATGTTCAGCAACTCTGAAAAATCCTGTACCTACATTTTCGGAACGATTATACCACTAGAGCAATGAATTTCATCAATAATGTTGATAATTGATGAAATAACGTATATTTTTGTCTTTTTGCCTTTGACTTGACGCCTGATTTATCGGCCAATGAAGACTTTATCACGAGCAGCAGTGTGAGAATCGATGTGAGGTTCGATGAACCACATGCTGCTGCTGTAAGTTGCATGATTTTTGCTGAGTACAATAATTTACTGGAGATTGACTCGTCAAGACAGGTTCTTGTCAATTAGAGTGGTTAAAAAAACGATGATAGATGGCGCACATGTTGTTAAGTACACGGACAAAGCGCCTCCTGAGTCAGTTGAGCCTCAGATCTCGAAGTAGATGACCGTCTCCATGGACTTCTTAATTGGTTTTCAGTACTTTAAAGACAACAGAGATCGTGTGGTGCCCAAAGAGGTTGCTGTTTTCGCCTTGCATAACGACTCTAGTATGCATTGGATA
The DNA here is from genome assembly GCA_900490015.1 of Megastigmus stigmatizans. NCBI lineage: Eukaryota > Metazoa > Arthropoda > Insecta > Hymenoptera > Megastigmidae > Megastigmus > Megastigmus stigmatizans. The sequence goes on along the minus strand of UELV01094514.1, from coordinate 947 downwards.
GTCGCACCAAAATGTAACTCGAGATTTTTTCGAAAAGATATTGTGAGACAGAATAATTGGCTAACTTATTAATCATTATGGATTATACTGGTACGAAGGAGATATTAGCGTAAAGAAGCTGAACAAGAACTTGCAGGAAATTTGTCAAAGAGCCGACAAAATATATGTGCGCAGCAAAGAAAAAGTGGCTTTGCACAGCAAGTTGACGACACAAACTGTTGTTAATCTGGAATTGGAGAAGAGTTGTTTGACAAGATCGGCTGGTGTTAAAAGTGTTGTCGTCAACACGCTATCAAGCCCTGCTATTTGCGATATAGCTGCGCGCTTAACAATGCTTATCGGTTGACGAACTAGATGAATTTACGCGGTCGCAAAAGACAGGATTTAACATAGTTTCTATTGGAGCCACCATTCAACCTCTGTGATGTACACGGCGGGAATTCTTACACACCTGTCTCAGATAAAATTTCACGCTGTGGGAGAGTATCCTGCATATCGGATTCAATTCACCTGGACGATACTAGCTGCTCTTGTTTTAATACAGAAGACCATAGTAATCAAATGAAGTCAGAAAATTGATTTTACTCCTAAGGATTACTCGACTTCTGGGGTTCTCTTCCCGCGTTGTAGGAACAAACATCGCTCACAACTCTGATCTTTCAGTTGCAATTCTAAAACATAACACATTGAGAACCGAGTAACATCACCTCAGGATCTTATATAAATGGACGCCGAGTGCACACGATTTACGAATTACGATTTACGTTAGTAGTTATAGTGGCACTATGGCGCATCAAAACAAACTTGACCTTGAGAGAGGGTCATTAACCTCTGACGAGGACAGGTTTGTTTTGACGGGCCATAGTGCCACACACAAACTTGACCTCGAAGCAGGGGTCATTAACCTCAGGCAAGGACAGGCTTGTTTTGGCCCACCATAGTGCCAC
>UELV01094511.1:0-15667 GCA_900490015.1 Megastigmus stigmatizans | reverse complement strand
CTTCTGCGCGTCCCTCGAGAAAATCTGTGCGCCATCTTCGCACCATCTGCACACTCATACAGTCTTTACCATAAATAGTCACCAATTCACTGTGAATCTGATTGCCGTTTAACCCTTTTGCAGTTAAAAAACGGATAACCGCACGTAATTCACAATCGGACCCGCTTTGCACTGGTAGCTCCATGATTGTCGAGCTCGTACTGCTGAAAAAAGTATTCTTGGCCACCAAAACCAATTCCTCTCTTATCGGTAGAACCTAAACTGAAACTATGATCAGCTCAAGTCCGCTAGGTGGCGTCTGAGAGAAACGCCAAACTAGGGAAACTTACTTTTTGAATACCCCTCGTAATGCACAAAAAATAAACAACTCTCTTAGAAAACAAGATAAAGATTTGTAAGCGTGAAATAGTAAATGACAAAAATACGTGCATAATTGTAATATCTCACGTAAGACTAAATAAGAGGCAAAATAAAGTACAATACTAAACTTATGGGAAATGGTTCCTGGTTAAATTTGCTGAAAATATAGTATAATGTAGTTCATGACTTCCTGATTAAAAGTCAATGGCCACAAAGTCCAAAAATGGATAGTTTGAGATGTATTAAAGATTAAAAGCTTTTATATAGATATACTATGCAATGTAAAATTGAATGTTTGACCCTCTGTATCTCGAAAAGTGGCCATTGCTGGACTTCGTGCCCATGGAGACTTTTGATCAAGATATCATAAACTATATTATATTACATTTTCAGCGAATTTAACCGGGAACCATTTCCCATAATGTTGGTGCGGGGTCCTTTACAAAAATTCCAAACTGATACTCTGAACATCAGGCATTCAATAATTTACACAAAGCAGTATCGTGCGGAAGTGGATTTAACTCCAAATTTATGTCCTGCAAATCACTTTGACGCCACTGCGAGACTTCAGCAGAGGTTAGTTTAACACGCACTAGTGTTATACTTAAAGAATGATAACATTAATTTCGAGCGATAGATTCATTTTATTTCTCATATAATTTATCAGAAAGAAAATTTTAGGATATTTTCTATAACTGCTTTTTAAAACTATTTACAAAATAAGTAAAATTATTAAAAGTTGTGGATTAATATAAATATTACTAATATTATGTTCGTACTTGAGTGTGAGGATGTACTACTTTGACTTGGTGGTCGAGGTGGAGGATGGTTATAATCGCCAGTGGATACATTTGTTGTCACACTTCCAGAATAACTATTTTGATAATTGCCATAACTATCTACGGCCGTATTACTGGGTGTACCAGCCGGGAAAGAATCCTGGGAGTTGGATGACCCTGTTGAACAACATATTAATAGATTATTTTTCATTGATAATATAACACATCAATGATAATACATTTTCGATTTCATATCAACAAAAAAATAAAAAATCCCATTAATTGCCAAAAAAATTACAGAGTTAAAGATTATACTAAAAAAATATATGATTTTGAAAAATAGAAGTGCTTTCATTTTTTACAGGTTTGGAACCTTACGTGCTAAACTATACTTGCGCATATGGACGTAGTTTTATGTTTAAAATTTTCATTAATAATGATATAATGAAAAATTCATGATTATTGCGCATTGTCAGTTACGTTCATTTGTAGAAGCCCAGAAACTAATATGGGCATTAGAAAAATATTATAATCAAAAAGGTAGTTGAATGAATATACATTTATTTTCTAAAAGTACAAAAATATAATGAGGATATAAAAGGTCTACGCTGGTTCGGTTGCCAGATGGACTTAATCCGTAGGTCCCGGGTTCGAGCCCAAGTCTCGGATTTCACAGCCAGTTACTAATTCATAATTCTGAAATAATAAATCAAATTACATAAAGCGATATTACAATCGCAGCTTATTAACATAAATTTTTAGTAAATATGCTTGAATAAAGTTTTCATGGCAGCCATTTCATAATACTGAAATGCTCACACATTGTAAACATGTAAGTATTAGACACGTACGTCTTAGACGGTGGTGGACTATGAGTGGTATATACTGGATAGTGGGGGAGGGGCAGGAAGAAAGAGAGTAAGAGAGGAGAGAGATAGAGGGAGAGAGATCGATAGGCTTATTCACTATGAGTGCCAAGCGTTATTATTAACAATAATTTCTTCATACCTTTTAGTAGCTGTATACCACACACGACAACAAAATTATCGCAAAAACTTATTTTCCTCTAAAAATTGCCAAACTTCGGAAGGTCAGTTCATTTTAAATACAGCAGATTTTTTTAAATTATATGTTAAGATCGCAGCTTTATGATTCCAAGGTTCATTTTTTCCTTTGAGGCACCTATGGAGTGTGACATCCTGTAAATATAATCCTTTACAAATCGTTTCCGATTCGCTTTATATTATAAGCCTTCCAAGTTAGGTTAGCTTAATAGCGGGTTCGAGATATATTTCGTGGGGTTTTATTAATTATAGACGTAGCGCGGACTAATTTTTGGAAAGGATGGGGTAGGTAACCGTTTCCTTTTGCGGCATTAAGGAGTGGACGTACTAAATTTCTCAGAGGAATTTCTTCAGGTGCCCACCGTTTGGTTAATTGAATTTATAAGTTTTATTTAATAAAAAGATTAAAATTAAATATCATTCACTACTAGAGGCCCAATTGCTTGGTAGTGTTCCACTTAGAAGTGAGCACGCTGTGCCTCGTGAGTGATGTTTTTATTTGTTTATTTAAATATCGTTATTTAAAATATAACGATTAAAAAATATCAATAATAAATATTGTTCACTACTAGAGACGCAATTACTTGGTAGTGTCTCACTTAAAATAGAGCGCGCTGTGTCTCGTGAGTGATGTATTTATTTGTTTATTTAAATATCGTTATTTAAAATATAATGTTTAAAAAATATCAATATTAAATATTGTTCACTACTAGAGACCCAATTACTTGATAGTGTCTCACTTAAAAGTGAGCGCGCTATGTTGTGAGTTGTGTATTTGTTTATTATTAAAAATATCGTTATTTAAAATATAACGATTAAAAAGTATAGAAAGGGATAATTGTTGGGATTCAACCTTACTCTCAAAGGATCAATTAAAAGGAAATTATCCAATTAAAAAAAAAATCATGATTTATTAAATTTCGTTTAGAAACTTTAGAAGATGTAATATTGAATAAAAAAAAATTTAATTGACTGTGCCCAGGCCTCCAATTTGTCGATTGTCAGTACTGCTGATTTCTGTTCCGTATCCTCTGCTGCTATGAAATTTACCCACTCGTCGGTGTCAACGTGGTCTTGACCCTCGCTGAGGGTTTTCAATTCAGCTAGCAGATTATCCATTTCGCTTGGAGTTTCTTGTTCTGTCTGTGTCTCACTTTGCTGGTGTTCTGCCGTTTGTATTTCCCGATGGACTTCAATAATCTTTAGTCCACCTTCCTTAGCTTCTTGGCCAACCTTGCTTTTACCGATGGTGCCCTCCTCTTTCAATTTTTTGATAATGTTGTGGTTGTTTGTGTGTCCTTCGCGTGGCTAGTGATTTTGGTTTGCGTATATTTTCCTGGTCTAAATTTTCCGAAACCGGAACAACACTTAACTTGCTGCACTGGCCCCACTCTCTCGCACTCAATGTGCACTCGCTGCCACAGTATGCCCCCCTCCAACTCACTGCATTGCGTCGCCACGTTGCACTTTCCAATATTCTATCTGCGTAGATTTGTTCATCTTTCTTGTTTGAGAATTTTCAAACGACTGATGTTGAATTAATTCTACCTGGACGATTCCATTTAAATTTATGTGTGTGTCCATTGGTTTTTATTTTGACTTTATAAATTTCTTAGTATCATGATTTTTTTTCTTTTGAATTTACAATTATATTTACCTATTCGCTAATATTGCTTGAATTTGTCTACGCAAAAATCGCTCAGTTATAATACAATGAATCTCTTTTTAATTTTTACATCTCTTTTTCTTAGTAGTTTTTTTTTAATTTTGAAATATATGCGTCTTCTATTTGTCATCTCTTTAAATTTTTGCATTTTCTGATTGTTTTACTTCTGTGTAAAAAGTGAACTTCGTTTTGAACGAAATTTGATTTTTTAAGGTTTAAGCGTAAATTATGTTTCAAAAACCTTTCAAACAATTTTTTTAAATGTCCTAAATGTTGTTCAAAACTTTCCGACAGAATAAACAAATCGTCTATAAAAGCTATTAGAAAATCGTCTAAGTCGTACATGGTTCCGTCTAGACCTCTAATGAGTGCTGCGCTACTAGTTTTTATTCCAAATGCTGCTACATTAAATTCGTAAACTGTATTATCGCACATAAAAGCAGTAAATTTTTTACTTTTTTCGGCTAATGGAATTTGCCAATAGCTACTTGCTAAATCTAATATGCTCATAAAATTTGTATTTTTGCATTTTGCGAATATTTTTTTCACGCCAGGAGGCGCGTCATAATCGTTTACTAATTTCTCATTTAATTTTCGAGCGTCTAAACATAAACGACCTGATCCATCTTTCTTATTCACGATAACTATCGGGTTTATGTACTGGCTATTTGATCGCCTTATTACACCCATTTTTAACATTTTATTTATTTCAATTTTAACTTTATCACAATAAGCTAGTGGTACCGGGTAACGTTTAGAAAAAAAACGGATCTTCATCCTTAAGAATTAGCGTATGTTCATAATTCAATAATGCTCCAGGTCTCTTTTCAAATATGATTTTATACTGTAAGATAAGATTAATTAGTTTTACACTTTCTTTTATATTTTGGTACGAATCTATTTTCTCGTGTATTTCGTGCTCTAAAATAGCATACGAGTTATCGTATTCCAAATTCATGATTTCGATTTCTTTTTCTCGATTATAATCATTTTAAAAATCTTCTTCAAAGTCTTCTTTTAATTCTACGTACATAGCGTTATACTCTTTTGAGTTTAAAGTTACATCTGTGTACGATATATTTTCATAATTTCCATTTATAGATAATCTTATTTCATTAAATCTTGTATCTATCAGCATTTGTAAAGATTTCAGAGTATCGTAACCAATGATACAATCTCTAATTTATTTTTGAACTAATATATAAATTATAGCAGTTTCTGCATTTCCGATATTTGTATTTAACAACGTTTGTACTTTTAAAGAAGTTGATTTTGCTCCCGTAATAAAATTCTTCTGATAAAAATGTGATTTCGCTTCCTGTATCGATTAAGGCATTTACTTTTATTCCTTCTATTTTTATTTCGGTTTCAGGGCATAATATAATTTTTGAATTTACTCCTTCTGGCTCGATATCATATCTTAATTCGCCACGCGGGTCCTCAAAAATTGATGCTATTTGTAAACTATTATCGGTCTGGATTGATTCAGTTCGTTTATCGCCATTTACGACTGCCATCAGTTTTCCGACTCCTCGTTTACTGTTAATAATAACTTATCTAGTCGTCTAAGTTTATCGAGTCGACGTGATGTTCACATTGTTTATGACTCTTAATGCTTTTATCAAAATTCCTAAATTTTTGACTCTTCTTAAACCGTGTTTTTGGAGCTTCATTTTTATTTGTGAACTTATAATTGTTATGCTCGCGGTTATTCGTGTTTCCATTTAATTGCATTGCATTTATTAGTTTTGTATCGCTACCCCCGTATAGTATTATCTCGGAATATAGCGATTTTGTGAATTATTTTGATCTTTAAATTTTAAATGCTCAGTTTTGTTTCGATTTGTTTTGCAAATATTGACACGCTCAGTTTGTTTACTGTTTGCTTCATCAGTGTCATATTCCGCCAATATACAAAACAAATTACTTTTATTTTTAATTCGCTGCGTGATCAAATTTATTCTTATGTTGCGATCAAAATGATGTATTATTTTTCTCACGATTTCGGATTCTTCGTATTCCGCGTCTATTTTTTTTGCGAGTCCAAAAATATAGGTTGCATACTCGGCTCATTTTTCCCCCAGGATGGTATTCGTTAAATTCTATTTTTCTTTTATTGTTACGCTGAGTACTCGCGTTCCAATACCACTCTTTCAATCGATTTTCACACAAAATCGCCAAAATCAATAACCTCATCCTATTGGAGAAACCACCATTCTTGAGCTGACCCTTCTAACACTTGCGAAATAACACACGTTAACTCGTCCTCATTAGGTTTCATTAAATTCAAATCTTTTGCAACTCTGTTAACAATTTATTAGGTCGCTCATTCTCATAACCCTTAAATTTAGGTAACGCGAATTTTATTTTTCGCGAAGAATCCTTTTGTGTTATTGTTTCCTTGCTTTTCTTTTCGCATAATTCGCGAATATTGTCGATATCGCTTTTATTTATATCAACAAATTAATCTATCTGGCTGATACAATATTCTTTTAAAGCTGATAAATCTTTTGAAACTACTACGTTTTCTAGAATATAATTTACTGTACGTGTTAATCCCGCGTTTACAGTGTTTAGTTCTTCATTTTCTTTATTTAACTCGGTTACTTTGTCATTTAATGAGTTGATTTTGTTTATGCATTCTTCTAATTTACTACTTAAACAACCAATTCTATCCGACAAATCGCGATTTATAACTTCTACTTGAGCTACTTGAGTACGAGGGGACGCATTTGGGTCAAAAATTTTTGCTAATTTACTGTCAAAAGTGTTTTGTCTCTCGTCTAGAAATTGCAATTCCCGCGTTACTGCCTCTGCCCACTCAATTCTCCTCTCTTCAGGAGTTTTGTGCTAAATATCTTCATCTATGCTTCGCAAGTGCTCGAAGCATTTGCTAGACCGACGTTGCTTATTAGACATTTCGTTTATTTTTATTTTTAAATTAACGAATTAGAATTTATTTTCGCGCTAAATCTATTTGCACTTAGCTTTTACGATATTTATTACAACTACTAGGGTATCGATAATTGCGATTTTTTCAATCTAGACTTCATTTCTAGTTTAATTTTTAATTTTTTGTGTATTATTTTTTACACTAGGGATAATTTTCCCATCTTTGTCGTGTATTCGCTAATTACTGACTCAATCAACTCTACTCGAGCCGTCAATCGCTGTGTTTAGACAAGAGTTTTATTTTCCATGATTATTAAGAATTTTTGTAATAAGCTATTTTGCTCCTTTAATTTTAGCAATTCCCGATTCTGAACATCTAATTGGACCTGCATTGCTTCTATTACCGATGACTGGGTTTACAGTTCCCCCTTAAACTGAATAACTTCATTCCCAACCCATTCCATAGCCTGATCTATTTCATCGACGTGAGAATGTAATTGGTGGATCTGTGTGTCCATATGTTGTTAGAACAATCCGTCGTGATACGCAGGAATCATTTTGTTTTATTTTTATATTTTTTTTAAGAAACGCGCTTTTAATTTGCGGGTAAAAAACACAAATGAGTATTACTAAAAAACGCCTTTGGAGTCCCTGTTCGGGCGCCAATGTTGTGACGTTCACACTTTACGTGTTCTTCTGGACTCGAAAACTAACGTTAATTATGCCCACCTAAAGGCTTGTCTTTCATTCCGACGATAACAACACGCATTGGTCGCTATGTCTAAATGTCAGACAAGTGTGTGTGTGTGTGTGTGTGTGTGTGTGTAAAACCCCGCGCGGAGCCGAATATAGTAATATGCACTGACTACTATATTAACTCTCAGCGCTTTGTTATTGTTTACCTGCGCTCGCGGCTCCACAACAAATGTACATTGACTTGTTGTGTTCTCGCAGGCTCAGGTAACAATATTTACTTTCTTCCTCTTTCCAAATAACATGCACTCTTTGGCATGCTATCTAAAGAGGTAGAAAATGCTGTTAGTGAATTTAGTACTAACCCGTACTAATCTGTACTCCCCGGGAGCGCGCAATGGCTCAACTGAGTACTCCAGATGACAGGGTTTCCTTTAAGCGATAGATTGGCCGCCGCGCAATGGATCGACTTCTCCGATTCGCATGTTAATGAACAGAGGAGAGATGATCACAGAAAAGAGAAAAAAATTTTTTAATTTTTTTTGATAGTTTTTATTGGCCTTTTGCTGGTGAGCTTAGGCCATTACCAGGTATTGCCAAGTGGGACTTTTTTCTTATTCAATTTTGCCCAGTGGGACTTTTTTCTTGTTCAATTAATTTTGCCCAGTGGGACTTTTTTCTTGTTCAATTAAGTTTGCCCAGTGGGACTTTTTACAAATATCGTAGTCATGATTCTTTTTTCGTCCGAAAAAAGCCCGAAAAAATTTTCGAGTTCTAGATGGGAATCGAACCCACGGCTACTTGAGTCGCCTTTTATTAGCAGGCAAGCGTCTTGCCCACTAAGCCAAGGACGGCTCCTTAAAAAGAGAAAATTATATATAATATTAAATGTATGTATTCTGGTATCACCTCTATATTGTCTCTGAGTTAATGCTGGTTTGCTATATTTCTTCGTCTGCTTTTATAGTATGATGCCGGCTCGATTTGGGTTTCCCTTTCTGCTTGCTCCCTGGAAATTAGTCCTCTTTCCTCGGAATTATGTTCTTATTTCGTGGTATTTAATTTATTATCTATTATTCATTTCTACTTATTCTATAATACTTTTATCTTATAATTTAATTTACATTTATATTCTATTTTATATATCGGATTCTCCATTACATCTACGTTCAAAAGTTTACTCATTGTTCCTTCTTTATCAGTTACTGGGTGTCCGTGCATTTCTCTGGCTATATCGTTTAGCAGAGCTGGACGTTCGACTGGGAACATTATTCGATCCCTTAAGTCGTTTAAATTCTTTTCGGTATAAATGCCGTTTTCGGCTAAAGACGCTGGATTTATATACCTCCAAGTCTGTCTTGTTGTGGGATGAAGAATGATTGGTTGCCGAGCATCTGTCGGGGTCGGTAGAATTTTACACCATTCTCTTCAACTAAATAGTGGGATGGTAGTAACGCATTACACACAATCTTGGTCCCTCGATTTTTCAAAATATGCGTTTTTAGGGTTAGGAAGTGTGTCACGTTTCGTCGTGTAACTTGTAATTCTGCGCAGCATTTCTTGCCGTGTTCCATTTTTACCTCAACTGGAATGCATTTAACAATGTGGACTACTTCTCCGGCCGTTACTGCCATGTATCCTGGTCCCTTCATTAAAATAATAAGCGAACTAATCCGGTGCCTGTGTCGCTATAGCGAGAGCATTTTTCAAGGTGTTTCGTTTCAATTTACATTGCTGCCTTATTACATCGCAATATAGTTGATTGATTTGTGATCTCATATGTTTCTCTACGTATATAAATTTCGAATTTACATACGCAAATATATCTAAATTATGTACTGATATTTTGGTTCTATCTGCGAAAGATTCTCCGCTAACAGTTTCAAAGATGACGAGCTTTAGATGCTCGGTTCAAATTATTGTATAGCCGCATACAGACTCTTTTGACTTATTAGCTAAAGCGAAAGTAATATCTTGTGTTGCGAGAGAATATACCGTTTGTTGATTATTATTATATAAATCTATTATTTTATTCGCATATTCTTCATATAATATTCCATATCTGTGAAATTTGCAATTATCTATTGGTATTGAATTCCAAAAGGTATATCCCCCCTCAATATCGACACAACTTCCGTCAGATAATTTACATATGGTGCCTGATGGCAAACGAATTTTGTTATTGTCGATATCGACACGCCCTTTTCCATATCGCACGGTAATTCTAAGTGTTCCTTGCACAACGACGGATTGCCAAGTTCCATATACATCGGAATAGTAATCGGTACCTTTACAATTTCCTTCATTATCGGAAAAACCTGCAAAAGTTATCGGGTGTACAATGGATTTATTTAATTTTACGCCGGATATTACAGGACTATCGCCATAACGGATCATTCCAGTATAATATAATTGTTCACAGTCCCGCTTAGAAATGTCGTATATAGTGCGATGGACTTCTAATTTGCACTGTATAACTTGCGTTTTTTTAAATTCATTAATTTGAAGTAGTTGGATGTATTTTTTTGTAACGTTTAATGTTGTTTTTGGTATATAGCATGGTCCGACTTCCAAAAGTGATAGCGTCGTAATAAATTAGTAGACGCGATCCGCAATCGTACCCGATTATTCCTAGCGCAGGTTGCAGAATGATCGCGGAAAGAATTATTCAGAACATCTGGGATCAGAAAATGAATGTTATCGATACCCATCTAAGGTTTTAGTTCTTATTCCCTTGTGTTTTTTTTTATTTTTAACTCGGAATTAATATGCGAAATTCTTAATCGATTAGCATGAACGATTTCGGTTTATTTATTAAATTGTATCTTAACGTTAGTCTTTCCAATTACTTCTAAAACCTTATGAGGTCCGGAATAGTGTTCTCCAAATTTACCGGGTTTTGGCCCCTTTAATTAGAACACGCAGTCTCCTACCTTAAAATTTGTTTCGTTTGCCTTTTTATCGTAATATTTCTTCGATTTATGTTTTGATGCGATCAAGTTATTATACACCAAGGTTTTAATTCCAGTAAGACGAGTGACTAAATCTTTAACATAGTTTTTGTGTGTTGGTACTAAATCTGCTTCGCGTAGCGGATCGCTAGAAGGTAATCACGCTAAACATCCAAATATTACTTCGAATGGTGTGTGCTTGGTACTTTCTTGCACAGATGAATTGTAATTGAGCATTTGCTGCTATTTCTACCCACTCGTCCCATTCGTTATCTTTTTCCGTGTATTGTTTTAAAAATTTGCCTAATGCATGATGTGATCGCTCTAGCGATCCGTCGGATTGTGGATGGTAAGCCGTGGTTCTAACCCGTTTTATTCGGAAACGTTTCGCAATTATTTGCATTAACCCGCTTAAAAAATTACGTCCTTGATCCGTTAAAATTATTTTCGGGGCACCAAAAGTACATATACATCTTTTGATAAATGTGTCTGCTATTGTTGTAGAGAGTAGGTAACGCCAAACAGAATTTTGATAACTGATCCTGCATCGTCAGTATATATTCATTATTGCTTTTGGTGGCTGGTAAAGGTCCTACTATGTCGAGTGCTACCTTCTCGAAAACAGATCCGGGTGTGTCGGTTATAATCATTGGTTGCTTGGTTTTTAATCTAACAAGTGTTTTTAATTGGCATTCTAAGCATTGTTGAATGCGTCTCTGAATATCTTGTTTGAGTCCTTCCCAGTAATAGTCTTGTATAATTCGATAAAATGTTTTTGAAACGCCTCTATGCCCTCCGATTGGTGAATATGGAGTTCGTCAAATATTTCGTTTTTCTTATTTTCCGGTACATATTGTAAAGTTCCCTTACAGATAATTATTTTAATTTTAGTATTATTAAAATCTGACTTAATTATTTATAAAATTTCAGACCACGCGATTTTTTTTATAGACTTACTTTCAGCTATACTTATTTCGCTTAAACTTTTATCTATTAAATTATTTCTTAATTCTAATAACATTTTACATATATTTTCCTTAATTATTTGTTGGGATTTCGGAGTTTCTCCTCTAATACATAAAGCAAAGATATGTTTATTTCCGATTAATTTAGTTTCATTAATACTTCAATATTAAAAAATTTGTTTTTGGGGTATTTTATTGGCTTCTATTAATAGCTTAGCGCCCTCATCATATAGATCACCATTACTGGCTAAAAAATAAACTATATTATCCTTGCGATATTGCACTAATTCTTTAGTTTCTGCAATATTATTTCCTACTAATATTTCAGGTTCCTTGTCCGATAACTGGCTATCTCTATCTTCATTGTCTTTGTTATTAATTGTATTTGGTTTGTTGATACGTGTTAAAATTCCCTTACTTAATTTTTTTACTACTGGTCGAGAAACCTTATCATCATCTATATTGTCACCAGTATTGCTTTCATCGTAATTTACCTTTTTTCTCGAGTTCTTAAGTTTTTTATTATCCGATTTTTTTCTTTTTCATTAGATTCAGTAATTGGTATTTGCTCCTTGTTCTTTTCACTCTCTTGTTTTCTATTTTCTAAATTTTTTTGTCTACGTGTTACTACATTGATTTTTTGTATTGGATTTCTAGACAGAGCATCAGCATATACGTTCAATTTGCCTGGTTTATAAATTACATTATAATCATACTCAGATAATTTGAATCGCCACTTTTGAACTCTAACGTTTAAATCTGCCGATTTAAACCAAATTAATGGTTGATGGTCAGTAAGAATTGTAAATTTTCTTCCATAAATATATGGTCTAAAGTTTTGTACTGCGTGTATCATGGCAAGTGCTTCTTTTCATAAACGTTGTAGTTAATTTCTGGACCTCTGAGCACTCGAGACGTATATGCAATTGGCCTATCACTTCCTATTTTACCTTGAGAAAGTATGCCTCCGATTGCAAATCCTGAAGCATCTGTTGTTATTAAAAAGGGCTGAGTCATATCAGAATACTGCAATAGTGGCGCTGTACATAGCGCTGTTTTTAGCGATTGGAATGAATTCTGAACCTCCTCGGTCCATTCAAATTTTACCTCATTTTGTAATAGCTTAGTTAATGGTTTAGCTACCTTGGCAAAATCTTTTATGAAACGCCTATAATAGCCGACTAAATCCAAAAACTGTCTTATAGTTTTAACATTTTTAGGTTTAGGAAATTCTTTTACTGCCTCTATTTTCTTTGAATCAGGATTTATTCCTTCTTCACTAATTATATATCCTAAATACGCAACTTTTCGTTTCATGATTTCACATTTGCTAGGTTCTAATTTCCAATTGGCTTTTCTTAATCGATCCATAACTTCGTTGAATAATCTTTCATGCTCTTGTAAGGTTCTTGCGTATATTACTACATCATCCATACAGACAAATACTCCCTTCCCTACCATTCCATCAAATGTGATATTCATTCCTTTCTGATATTCAGGTCCCGGGTTACGTAATCCGAATGGCATTCTTACAAATTCGAAATGACCATTAGGCGTAGAAAAAGCGGTTTTATGAGCGTCTTATTCGTCTAGTAAAATCTGATGAAATCCAGATACAAAGTCTATTATGCCATTGGGATTGTTTTTTCGTTTAAAGGGCGAAAGTCTAATACAACTCGCCACCTTGGGTTGCCATTGGCATCTGCTTTCTTCGGTACAACCCAAAGACTGGTATTATATGCTGATCTGGAATGTCTAATAATTCCTTGTTTTAGCAGTCCTTCGACTTGTCTCTAGACTTCTTCTTTAAGCGCATGTGGTAATCTGTATTACTTCGTATTAACTGGACAATCGTCTGTAGTCGTCTGATTCTATGTTTGGCTACGTTAGTTGCTTCTAATTGGTCGCCCACTAAGTGATGACTAGATATCAGTCTAGCTACTTGTTTCCTTTCCTCTTCTGTTAGATGATCTAAACGTATAATTTCATTCAATTTTTCTATACGAGACCTTGTATTCGAAGTCTCTGTTTCGGCCTTATTATTTTTTATGCAAAATATATTAAAGTATGTTTCGTCGATTTTTAACTCGGGTTCTATATCTAAATCAATAAAAGTTTTTATGCTAGAGTCTTGAATGCTATATTTTTCTCCTAAACTGAAACAGTTATTTTGATTACCTAAAATATTATTTTCTAAGTTCTTATTCGTAGTGTTTGATTAAAAATATTCTGAAGATTCATAATCGTTTTGTGAATTTTCTTTTCGTTCACTAGTGTTATTATCTATTTTATTATTTACACTTGGTAAAATATTTTTAGGTTTTAAAGGGATTTTATTTTCGTTAATATTTAATACCATATTTTTAAAATCTATACAAGCCCTAGCTTTCTCGAAACATTTCGATCCTAGGATCCCTTCTGCCGGTATTGCAAAATCATTTGGCACAACATGAAAATTTACACTGATCCCGAATAAATTCATCTTTATGTTACTTAAAGTTGGTAAAATTTCGTTACAGATTCCCTTAACGTGCATTATCTCCGTTTTATCGAAGGTACATCGTGGAGGCACTAAACGTTCAGTTATTATATTGCCTTCTGATCCAATATCGATTAAAAGTTGGCCTAAATGTTCAAGATTTTGGCTAAACATATGAATAAATGATAAGGAATTGTCCTTAATATTAACGTTTACTATTCTTTCTACTTCTATCTTAAACTTAGGATTATTATTTTGCTTAAAAGGTAATGTATAATCGTAAGCCTTTATAGTCCTTGAATCATAGTCTATTATTGCCTGGCTTTCATTCAGGAATTCTGCTCCTAAAATATCGTCATATGGAATTTGAAATTGATCTCCAACTACCTGAAAATTTACTTCATTTCCAAACAATCGTAAGGTAGCTATTCCCAGTGATATTATCGATTGATCTGAAATTCCCGTTAAAGTGACTGTTGCATTAGCGTCGACCAAAATGTCGTTCGGGATTTTACTTATTTTAATTAAATTACCTTGTGATCCAGAATCTATCATTAGGTTAACTGCTACTAGATTTTTAGAACTTTTAAGCGGTAAAAATACTGGGATTTATACACTGTTTAACTGTGTAAGTTCGTAAACTAGATTGTCCGTTTGGATAGTGTTGGTTAAGCGCGGTTGATTTTTCGTCTCCATTTTTCGACCTTTCGGTATATTGGCGTTTCCTGCATTCTGTTTCGTCATGACCATTCATTTTACAAAAATCGCAGTATTTATTTGTTCTTGGGATACTAGCGTTATTCCTGCAGTTAGCGGCGGCACGACCAATTTTATTGCAGATTTGACAAGACAGACTTGCTCTTGCTTCAATTTTAGTTCGAGTATTGAAAAAATAACACGTATTAGCCTTATGTCCTGTCTTATTACAAATTTGGCAGATAGAAATTTCTCCTTTTTGCTTACATATTTTCGCGGTATGCCTTATTCCTTCGCATAGTTGGCATTTTATATTAGTATTTGGTTTAATATTAACTTCGCTGTTCCTGCTTCGACATTTGTCAGCCGTATGACCAATTCTTTCACAGATTTGGCATTTCAGGGACGGGTTTTGAATCCTGCAATTTACTGCGTCGTGTCCTTCGGTTTTACAGATCTGACATATATAAATATTTTTCTTTATCTCTTTAGGTTTTTGTAAAGATTTGGTTAGTATCCGGTTTCGAAGTGCAGTTTGAACTTCTACTATTCTTTCTGCTTTAATGGCATTTTTTACAATATTGAGCATGTCGTTAGCATTTTCTAAACGACGCTTTATTTTTGGTTTTAAACCTCGTCTGAAGCACTCAATCAAGTTACTTTTGACTTCGGTTTTGAATGAATAGAATGCTTCTCCAGTTGTTACCTTTCGTGCCGCAATAATTCTTTTACTTATGTTACGAATTCTATTCGCGAGGTCATAATCGACTCATAATCGCGTTGGAAATCGGTACCCTTTTCACCCTGTAATTGGTGTACAGATTTCGCAGGCACGTAGATCGTTTTAATATAATCTTTTAGTGCTTCAATCGTTCCAAAGGATTGTCCTTGGATTGCTGCTCGGGCTTCGCCTACTAATTTTGACCTGATCAATTTTGTAAGATTGGCTTCACTGGCTGTACCAATCATCTCTTTGGCTTCATCGCAACCTTCAAAAAACTCACTTAACCCATTAACGACCAAGACCCCGAATTTTCAACAACTTTTTCAAGGCTTTTTTTCAACTATAAAAAAGGTTTGAAAAAATTTGCAAAAGATCATATCCGACGTATTTTGAGCTGT
>UELV01094510.1:5562-18098 GCA_900490015.1 Megastigmus stigmatizans | reverse complement strand
CTTGAGAGCATTTGATGAGCCTCAGCCGCAGTTTTCTTCAAATGAAAGCAGAAAATCAACACTTCCCGCAAATGACGAGAATTTGGCTCGAAAACTGACATCTTCGATCGAGAATACACTTTTGATGCAAACACAAATTCACTTATGTGCTGCTATCGTTATGTTGACAGATGTCCAAGCTTACTGTATGAAATTTTTGACCTGCCTATTTCAACCGGCACTTACCGCTGCAGCCATCTATCAAAAAACGGCGGAAGCAAAGTTGTACACCTAATAATTCTTTCTGTTTGTTTTCACAATTATTTTTGGCACTCGTTTTAGTTGTGGTTTTTTATCACTTGTTGCTTCAGCATAGGATATTGTAATTACTTTACTTTGCGTTTCTTTTTCTTTTTGATTATTTAGTAATTCCTTTAACAAACTATTTTTAGCTTGTAGTTCCTTATTTAATTGTTTTAGCAGAAGATTTTCTGATTTAGTAAATTTCCATTCAGCTTCCTCGTCACATACAGTTACATTATGTAGTTGTTGTGTTTTGTCAGCTAATTCTTTTAGGATCTCCTTTCGTATCTCTTCTACCTGTTTCAGTTTTATCGTCGCGATCAGGTATATCGCTGTCTTACTTAGAATTTCCTCTTCATTTTGAGAGGTTATGTCTTTAAGCACATGTTCTGGACAGATCACTAAGTTTTCACTAATGTACTTTGTATTTTGTAACTTTTTAAAATGATTTTCATGATTAACGTTACCACAAGTTATACAAATTACTGTCGTTGCCACCTTTTTGAGGCAACATTTATGATATTTTTTAGTGAGCTTCTCGGGAGGTTGTTTCCCTCCCGATGTCATCTTGACTTGACTGATATTGAAAAACATATTTATTTTTTAATTTTGCGACGTTTCGAGGGCTTATGAAAATATACCCTCTTCTTCAGGCTGAATAAACAATTAATAAAATACAATATTAAAATCACACTTCGACGTAGTACAGAAGTTATACGAAAACAAAAACATACCTTAAGACTTATATATTAATGCATAATAGAAATTAAATTTCTATAGTCGTTGTCATTAAAGACTAATTAAAACGGTTAAACTGAAAACGAAAAACTTGTGAAAATTAATACTCTACTTGAAAATTCATTGAGAAAAGAAAATAGTCAAAAAGTTAAAACCGCGCAAAAATCACTCACTTTTTCTTATACCTCCGCTCTCTTCGTTTATTATTTTTTAATAAAAACCAAAACTATTCAGTTAACTAATTTTAAGGGTTGCTGTATGTATACGCCTCGGAGGATCGGTATGTACTGATAACTAATACATTACAAAAGGGGGAGAAAGCTTTCCAAAATCGCGTCGAAATTAAATAAGAGGGGAACAAGAAATTATCGTTAAACTATAATTTGAAAAAAGGAAGAAATACTTAGCCACCGCGAGAGGAAAACAGAGTTCATATCGTACTCTAGGCTACTAGTGCACTATGCAAGGTGAAGAGTTAGCAGCGCAGCACAGTAGGAGCAGCTATATGAGAGTTGTCTCTCGCAAGCCACAGTACCGCGCGCGTGCCACCTTCTCAGCGCGCCTGGTGGACAGGCCGAAGTTAGTCGGCATTAGACATCCCACGGTCCACCTACCATCAATATAGTGTAACCCACCTGATCCTCATGTTTCGTGGGTCCTTCCCATCTCGCGATGTAGGAATATTTACCAAGATTTTGAATAATTATAACGGTAAAATATGGAGAGTGTAAAAATTAAGAATGTTTTCTAATTAATTTTAAGGTGGATTTATATACATTTTTAAGAAAATTTGTGTCTTCGATTCTATTTAATGTGTTATTGTAATAAAAAATATTTATCATTTCGGAAAACTCCTTCTTACATTTGCCACGTTCTCTATCGATGATTTCGACATTGTCAAAGTCTATTCGGTGTTCAATTTGATAGACGTGTAGAGCTAACGCTGATCTTTCTTAGACGTTTTTCACATCGCGTTTATGCTCGTCTCTACGTTTTCTCCATATGCGCTTACTCGTGCCTATATAAATACATTCGCAGTCGCTACAGTTAATTTTATACACGATATTGCTAGTGTCTAATGGGTCTAAAATGTCCTTGCCGAGTTTAATAACACTATTGAGTTTGTTAATGGTCTTATTGATATTACTTATACCGTAATTTCTTAAAATGAAATTAACAGACGGAGTCAAATTTTTTATGTAAGGCAAAATGTTTTAAATGTAGTATGCAAGGCATACTATATTTAAAACGTTTATGGTCGATTTGATTAGATAATTCAACATTTTTATTCGCATTGAATGTTATCCTCTTTTTAATTACAATGTCAATATTTTCTTCATGAAAACGTGCGCCCGAAAGTCCGCATTTATCGACCAGGTTATAAATAATCGCAATCTTTTGCGCTATGGGATGATGTGAGATAAAATTAATGTACCTCCCTGATGCCATCGGTTTTCTATACCAATCAGTAATGATAGAGTTATTATTATTATTTATGCATTCAATGTCCAAAAAGCTTAATTTATTCGATTTCTCAAGTTCAACTGTGAATTTTAGTGCTGAATGGAAAGAGTTAAAAGTATTTAATGTGGAGTCAATTTTGTCATTTTTTATTATCAAAAAACAATCGTCAACGTATCTTTTATATAAACAAATGTCATTTTTTTATTGATTTTTAACAATTGATTCTTGGCAAAGCATACGAGGCTCAAAAGCGGACCGTTCGGCGTGATCCTCATATATTCACAGCGAGGCTGATCTGGCCGCTCTCCAACCAGCCCCACGTACAGCGTAAGGTTTTTTAAATCTGCCTTCATCTGTTCCTGTATCTTCGTCTGCATCATCTTCACGTATCGCGCACCCACCACAAAATTCACCATTTCTAAATGTCTTTCATTTCAACGTAAATCGTCTAAAATCACACTTTTCTTTATTAGAGGCACATTTTCTCGGTCGGTCATGCGATATCTTGGCCGTCACCGAGACTTTCCTCACGGATCTAGACTCCGATTCAATATTGCAGCTACCCGGATTTGACTTTTTTTTGCATGGCAGGAGGGGTAAAGAGGGGGGCGGTGTGGGCGTATACGTGCGAGACCACTTTAAAGTTAAAATTCTCGCCTCTTCAGAGCCCTGCTTCCTCAACGCACCGGAATTTCTCATTCCGGACCTCTCCTACAAAAACAGAGCGCTCCTTTTTGCCGTGGTGTACAGGCGCCCTCATGCTGCATACCCTGAATTATTTTTCAATGTACTGTCATCCTTTTTACCGTCGTATACAAAAGTTATTTTAACTGGCGATTTTAATGTCAATATGGCTGCCCCCAGCGCTGCCTCTGCCCACCTGCAATCATACATCGAGGCACATTCTTTATACCTGGTTCCCTCAGAACCAACTCACCATGCAATCTGCCAAGATCACATCTCCCATACTTGGCTTGATCTCTTCATAATAAACGACATTTCTTCTCAAATTACTTCTAATAAATCCACATCCCTATTCATCGCTGGCCACGACATCATCAATCTTCTCTTGAAATTCTCTTCGCCTCCACTTGTAAATAAATCAATAATTTCAACACGTTCATTAAATCGTATCATCCCCGACCGCTTAGCCATTTCACATTTCTCAAACACTTTTTCGGCAGATTCGGATTTTTTTCGGGTTTCGTCTCGTTTTGTCCCTAGTTATATTCCATCGACCGTCTCGAGTTTCGACGTCAGCGTTTTTACACACAATTTAACCAACGTTATTCGTAATTCTTTTGATGACGTTGCCCCCGTCCGTACTGTTTCGCTTTCCACCTCTCGTAAGTCCTGGGTTCCGAGAGAGATAACACTACTTATGCGGGAGAGAGACAAGGTCTACCGTATGGCCAAGCGCTCCTGCAACTTCGCCGACTTCATGAGAGTCAAATCGCTTCACAGCAGTATATCAAATAAGCTGGATACAGCAAAAAACAAATTTTTCGCCAACAAACTAATGAATGCTCCAGATGCAGCTGCGAAGTGGCGTGAGTTCAGGCGGATGGGTGTAAACGGTGCCCCGCGCGTGATACCATTAAATTACTTTTCATGCTCGGACCTCATTAAGCACTATGCCAATGTCACAGCGCATTTGCCTCCCGTCTCTCGCGAATCCCTCGAAAGCCTGCTCTCGCCTGCCAGCGACGAGGCGCCTGCCGATGAGAGTGCTCGCTTCCATTTCATCCCGGTCTCAACTCGACAGGTCTTATAGGCCATAAGTAGCTCCTCTTCCTGCAGCACGGGACCAGACGGTATCTACTCGCGCATGCTAAAGCGCATTGCGCCAACTCTCGCTGCCCCAATCACCGACCCGTTTAACCTCTCGCTGAGCTCTGCCTCTTTTCCGGCGCTCTGGAAGAGGGCCTTTCTGTCACCACTAGTAAAGATGGCGACAATGACATCCATGTCAGACACTCGTTCTATCGCGCGTCTCTGTGAAATTTTAAAGGCCCTCGAACGCGTTACATTTAAACAACTCTCTCGGTATCACGAATCGTCCGGCCTCCTCGATTCTCGACAGTCAGGTTTTCGCCCTGGCCACAGCACTCAGACTGCTCTTCTTGGGGTCCTAAACGACGTTAGGAGAGCAATCGACAGGCACATGATTACGGAGCTAGTCTTGTTCGATTTTTTCAAAGCGTTCGACATGATCCCCCACACCCTTCTCCTGCAAAATCTGAAGCGCATGATGTGCTCCGACGCGGCCCTATCGTGGTTTTACGCTTATTTACACGACAAGCTTCAGGCGGTGGTTGATACGGGTGGTTCAACAGCCGAATGGCTGAAGGACATGGCTGGCGTGCCCCAGGGGAGCGTTCTCGGCCCCCTTCTCTTCATAGTCTTCATAAATGACCTGCCTTCGGTGTCGAGCATTTCACGTCACGTGATCTTCGCTGACTATACCCAGATTTACCACTCCTTCCCACCATTCAGCCTGCGTGAGGGTATCGCATCGATCACGCGTGACACTGAAGCTGTCACTTCCTGGGCTGCTGAAAACGGCCTTTCTCTGAGCCTCGGGAAAACCAAGGTAATGCTCTTGGACAGCGAGGCCTTTATCTCTCGCATTGACCTTGAGAACATTCCCGAAGTTCAAATTCTTGGGGTTCCCATTCCATACGCTACCCTCTTAAAGAATCTTGGTGTCCTCATTACCCCCACTCTCAACTGGGCGCTCCACCTTAACCAAATCATAGGTCGTGTATTCGGCACCCTACGCTTCCTACGGCACTACGGCCATTCTCTTTCATTTTCACTCAAAAAGAGCCTGGTCGAGAGCTTGGTTTTTCCCCATCTTGATTACGCTTGTGCTGTCTATAATGACTTAGACAAAACTCGCAACACCAGGATTGTGCGCTTCGTATGTGGTAATGTCCCTCGTTTCGGACATGTCACCCCACACCGCATTAGTCTGAACTGGCTCTCTGACGCCAGACGCCGTGAGCTCTTCATAGGCTCATTGGCGTTCAACATCTTGGCGCATAGCAACCCAGAATACCTTGCCGTCATGTTCCAGCATATGAACATTAACGTGTTTGCTCGCTCCTCCTCTAGGCTTCCTCTTAGGGCTCTTTCCTTCGCAGCTCCGAGAACCGAAGCATGGCACCGCTCTTTCACCATCACGGCCTCCGATATCCTCAACAAATTTCCACCGCCACCGTTCAGTCCATCAAATTCAACGAGGTTCAGGGCTAACCTTCTCGAGGAGCTGCTACGGCACGATCTAGCCGACTTGAGGACTAGATTCCTGAACGACGGCCTTGAGGTGGCACCATTCTAGCATCATCACAACTATCGGACAGCAACAATCATCGACGCTTCAAAAAGTCTCAAGAATCATCAAGAATCATGCACATTTATTTTTTATTTTTTAAATCTCTGTTTAACTTCACGCCTGTCATTAGCCAAACTGCAATGATATTTTAACAACTCTTTAATTTTTTAAAAGATTCAATAAGTATACTTTTGCGCAAGATATCGACCATGGTTGAAGATGCCTCGCTCTTAAGTAAGAATTTAATGAATAATAATATTAATTTAATTAATAATGACAAAAATGAAAATATTAATAACGCGTCACAGGTCTTCGTCTCCTTAGGCTGCGGAATAAAATCTGTACCGTCCTGCCGCTCGCAATGTGAGAGCTGTGGCGCGCGCACTGACAATAGTGATGAGTGCTGCGAATTACTTATTAATGGTATTACTGATGACACATCTTCTGCTGTAAATCTGAAAAATGTGGCATTCGCAGTACTCAGCACTGTCCTCCCCTGCACTTGATAGGGAGGAAGTTGTCGGAGCTCGTGTCCTGCAGTCTCAGGGTGCGAGCGGGGGGCAGGGGGAGGAGTTAGGGAGTGGCACGGTGTCGAGAACGAGGCGAACACCGTCTTGTGTAGTTCGCCTCGCCAGTAGAAACCGCGTAAATGATATCCTTCACTTTTAGCGCGCTTATTCAAATAATTATCTTACGGCAGGAAATGTTAAATCTACTCCCCTTGGCTCGGAGTCTGCTACACACTTGCCAGATAGGAAAATTTTTATCAATGAATTATTGCACCCTGAAGTTTACAGGGAATTTTTAAGCCTAAAGCAGTTAGCTTTAAGGCTTGGCTATAAGTACATCTGACACAGTGGTGGCAGATTCTTGGTTAAGAGGAGGGAGGGTGAGCGCGCTCATGTATTCACCTCCGCTGCTGATTTGCGGGCCATTGCCGATGCGTACCGTGGAGGGAATGGTCACTCTGCTTCTCAGCATCATGTTGAGGAGGCGATTGGTCAACATAAGACTGGTGGTCCGGCTCAGACCACCGCCTGACTACAGCGGGGGTCTGCTGGCGGGGTGAAAGAGAGGGCATTGGGAGCGGGCTTTCTCGATGTGAACTCTCTCAGAGCTCACATTAAGCAAGTCTGTCAATTTCTTAGCAATAGTCCGTCCTACCACCTGTTCGGGATCGCCGAGTCGTGGCTTGGCCCAATCGTCGATGATAGACTCATTCTGATCGATGGGTTTAGTGTTTTGCGTCAAGATCGAAACGTAAATGGAGGTGATGTTGCCCTTTATATTCGTAATGATTACAGGGTTAAAGTTCTTGGAAAATCCAGTAGCACAGGACCAGGTAAACCAGGTATTCCTGAATTTATTTTTTGTGAAGTTCAAAAGGGCAACACGACACCGATCCTTGTGGGAGTTATTTATCGCCCACCTAAAACAGCTTTTACTAGTGACCCTAAATTCCTCAGTCTCTGAGAGACCTATAGTAACTACAGCCACAAGATGATTATGGGAGATCTGAATGCAGATCTGTTATCGACTACTGGTGATTCGGAGTTCATTCAGCGATTAGCTAACGAACTCTCAGTTAAGATCATCCAGCACGACCCGATGCATCATACAGATCATCTTATACATGGATTGACGTAATGTTTGTAGATGATAACGATACGGTACTCGACTGTGGGAATAGTTTGGCGCCTTTTCGTAGCAGGCACAATATCATTGACGCTACCATTGATATTCATGTTGTGTCTGCTCCTAAAGAGACTTTCAGCTTTCGAAGCTACAGTAAAATAAACCCGACTGATCTCAATGAGTTTTTGTGTCGCTGCGATTAGTCAACTTTGTCCACAAATACCTTAGAGTCTGACATCGACCTTAATGAGGCACTTGAATGTCTGAGCGTCAATCTATTGGAGGCTATTAATGAATTTGCTCCTTTGAAAACTGTGACTCCTCGTAGAGGGAAAGCCCCATGGATTGGCGCGGAGCTTCAACCACTCATCAATAAACGCGACGCTACGCATAGACGGTACAAAAGAACCGGGAGTGCCGTTACATTCCCAGATGTAGTTCTCGCCATATCTCATTTTTCATCACGGGCGAGGGGTGCGGATGACATACCACAGAGTGTTGTCCCTGCCAGTACTGGGGAATTATATAGTTCGTTTATTCAACTCCTCCTTTGCTCAGGGGGTCTTTTCGGGCACCTTTACGAGGGCACACTTAGTGGCTTTAAAAAAGTTTTCAGCTCAATCCTCAGTTTCGGACTTTCGCCCCATCGCTCCACTGTGTTTTCTTTTTAAGGTGCTCGAGAAGATTGCTCACTCTCAAATTACCAGCTATCTATCCAGGACCGGCATTCTCGATCCTTTTTAGGCAGGGTTTTGACAACATCACAGTACTCAGACAGTCCTGCTTAAATTGACTGACGACATTCGTATAGGCATTAATCGAAGGATGATCACCTTGCTGTTGCTCTTCGGCTTCAGCAAGGCATTCGACACCATACCTCCTTCGAGACTCTTGACCAAACTGCGCGATCTCGGGTTCTCGAGGTCCGCACTCCTGTAGATTAAATCTTATTTACAAGGCCGTATTCAACGCGTTTTATCTCAAAATGGTTCTGCTTCGTGGGTTGAGACAAATTTTGATGTACCACAGGGGTCGGTCCTCGGGCCTTTGCTCTTCAGTCTCTATATCAATGACCTTAAAGACCTCTTTGATCGTGAGTCGGTCAAGCACATTCTATATGCCGATGACCTTTAAATTTACCTGCAAGTTCCTGCGGGTGAACTTCTGGAGTGCATAGCTCGCCGATCTGATGCGGCACAATTGGTGTCGATGTGGGCCGAGTGCTTGTCCTTCCGTCTCAATGCTTGCAAGACCAAAGCAATTTTATTTGGTTCTCGTAAATACGTTAATGATTCGGTCAAAATCGGATTGCCAGACGTTGATATGGGGGGTGGAGTGCTTGTTCGTTTTTCTGACACCGTCGTGAGCCTCGATGTTACATTAAATAGTAAATAAACGTGGAAACCGCCGGTCGATAGTGTAACGAAAAAAGTCAATAAAGCCCTTTACAGCCTGCGGTATATAAAGGCATGTACCACCGAGGTATTACGTAGAAGGCTGGTTGAAGCTCTAGTCTTACCCCATCTTGACTACTGCGCTGTGGTGTGTCTTGATGCGTCCGGCGAACAAAGAACTAGGCTACAGAGACTGAACAATACATGTGTGCAATTTATCTACGGTGTCAGGAAGGATGAGCACATCACCCCCTATAGAAAGCAGCTGGGCTGCTTGCGCGTTGACAGTCAGAGGATGTATTTTGCTGCCATTTTAATGTATAAAATCCTTCGACTTAATGAACCAAGGTATTTAGCGGCATTTTTTATTAAATACCAGTCCAGGTGCGCTAGCAGGGGTGATGCACAAGAACTCTCGTTGCCAAGAGTGCGCACGGAATCTGGTATAAGATCTTTCCAGGTCCAGTGTGCGCTCTATTGGAACTCTCTCCTAATAAGTCTGTGCAACCTTCCATCTTTGTGGGAATTTAAAACGGCGGTCCTTAAACACCTCCTCGAGCTCGATCCCTAGTCATTCAGAGGCTGGGCCTCTGATCTTTATACACCAAATATCTTAGACTTACACCCACACAGGGGACAAACAGATGGGTTTTCTTTATGTTAATTTATTTTGTTTTGTCCCCTATACATCGTTTTTAATTATGCGAGTGTATTTATTAGTATGAGTGGGTGCATGTATGCAATGAGTGAATGTTTAAATTTTAAAATACAATTGACTAAAAGATATCGACCGCCTTGATTTACCTTGTTTGTTTGTATTTTAAATAGAACGCTCTGTGATATTACTCTAAACATTTTAAGACTGATTTTTGTATTAAATTTTAACTTGTGTTGTGATATTATAGATAGTAATTAAGTGCAATATTTTATATAGGTTAGTGAAAAATGAAGACTGTATTTTAGGTAATGTAAAACCATATGTATATTATTATCATTCAATTTTGTATTTATTTGCATATAAACAAATATATATCTATCTATCTCTCTCTCTATCTCTCTCTCTTTTTTTTTGCATTTCTATTTAAAGACATGTAATTTAACAACTAAGATTAGGAACTAGATTTATATGTTGTAATTAGGAGGAAAAGTTTATGAAGTCATTAATGATAATCGTATATGTGTAATCTCCGAACCCTTTTTTTCGAATGTAATTTGCACGATTTATCAATATTCTTGTTATTTTTAGCAATAAATTTTTTTTTTTTAATTTTTGAGCTTTTCTTTTCCATTTTGAAGTTTATCTCTTTAACTTTAATTTTATGTGTTAATGAAATAATAAAAAAAATTTGTTGGATTAAGATACACTTAAATAAGTACAAATTAAAGTTACAAATTAAATGTAAGAAAAATTACAAATATTAAATAATAAATTGTTTATATCATTTTTTCAAATTTAAACCCAGACTTGTGCCCTTAAAATCCCTCTTGGACATTGCTGATGAGCAGCAGATCCACCAGGAACAGGATGATACAGCGCAAATGGCAATCTCCAAGGCAAATCGTTTGGGTTTGCAAATCTCGGGGATTGAATCATCAGCTGAATCAATACAAGAGACTGATCAGCTGGAGCGGCTCTTGAAGCAGCAGAGGGGTGCACAAGGGCACGATATACAGCAGCAAAGCGCACAAAGGCCATCATCAAAGGCGAAGTGTACAGCCCTACACTCCGAGAACATGGAGTATTTGCTCAACCTGCATGCACAGGTAAATGCCATTACTCAGTCGGTGAATTTACTGCAGAGCCAAAGTAGTCCCAATAAGTTGCGTTTTGCCAACGAGCACGTACATACAAAACATATAACGACGTGAAGCAAAGTGCGTGCCTCTGATGGGCCATGCGAGATCACAAAGCGGCAACAATATACTTGCGCAGCGAGTAAGATTTGAGCACTGCAGCACGTTCAATTCTAATCAGCTGGACGCTAAGCTGAACGAGAGGCTGGCCCTACTGGATCAGCAGATAGATTAGTACGTAAAAAGGATAGAAGCGCACTACCAGCAGAAGCTGCTGCAGCAGCAAAGAAGCTTTGAGGTACAGTTGGCAGATTTGCAGAACCAGCTAAGGGAGCAGAGGTTGTCAGTGTAGCCTCCGCGTCAATTGGCTGGGGAAGATCTTCACTCAATCTGAGGAGGGACGTCCTGCCTATTCTAGTCTAAGAAACACTATGTATAAGAATATGCAGAGCAGCACTGACAATAGACGTAATCGTAACCTCGACTATATCGTTTGTCGATGGAATGTGAGATTTTCCGGCGACAACATGATGAGCATCGGTATTTTTATAACGAGGTGCGAAGAATACAGGGCCTTGGCGAACCTAACGGAAGAAGAGCTTTTTCTCGCACTCCCAGAGCTGATGACCGATGTAGCAGCCACGTGGTTCCGTAACAACCGAAATCAGAAGTGTCCATGAGCGAGAATATTTCACTTGCTTACAGGCCATCATTAAGAAATTGAATCCGCAGCCTATCGTGCAGTAGCAGATAGTTCTGCTGCACTGCAACATGCAGCCGGAAATGCAGGTCATGGTGGCTCGATAGGGGGTTCAAGAAATTGAGAGAAAGAGACAGTCAGCGGCCACAAGCAGCGAAACAGAAGGTTTCGTCGGTAGAGCTGAAAGAGCAGACAGTGGCCACGGTAGAATAGAAAGAGAGCTCAGAGGTAAACCGTTTGCTGTTAGAAGATTTGAGGAGGCTGAACGCTTCGTTCATCGAAATGAAGGGTGAAATGAGATAGCAGCAGTAGGACCGACCGAATTAAAACAACGCCCGCCTCGAAACCATAGCGTGTTCAAGAATCGTTGGAATAATAAGAACAAGAAGCCAGATTCCCAGTCTTAGCTGCGCTCTCCTTAGCGTTAGAGTAAAGAGAACGAGGAACGAAACCATCAGCGCATCCAAGCCGCCAATGGATCGAATCGGGTCAAAAGGCAAGTTTTGCCAAAATTGAAATCGGTCTGGCTACGATACCAAGGACTGTAATGATGGAGTATTGCGCAGCCTGCGTGCATAGGTAAATGCCATTACGCAGCCTGTGAATGCACTGCAGAGGCTAAGTTGTGTCAATGAGTTGCGATGCCATCGGCACAAAACCATTGGGATGCACGACGTGGGTCGAACATGAAATAAATGTGGGCAGCGCTCGTCCTATTAAGCAGCGTTATTATCCAGTCTCGCAAAAAATTGAACAAAAAATGCACAAACAAGTGTGCGAAATGCTCAAGACTGGAGTAGTAGAAGATTCCAACAGTCCGTTGTCTACGCTACTAGCCCCGTAGTTATGTTGTGGAAATCGAACGGCAAGTATCGATTTTGCGTCGATTTCAGGAAGAGCGTTGGGTTTGAGTAGTGCCTACCATCGAATTCCTATTGGTGCAAAATCAAGACCATTTACGGCGTTTACAGTGCCAGGACTGGGACTCTATCAATTTACACGCTTGCCTTGTAGAAGTATTACGTCTGCGATCTGATATATGTAAGATGGAGGAAGTATACGCGGTCTCGGCCCAACAAGGGTTAAGGCTGCGGAGATAAAGTCTCAAATTCAAATTACGAGACTCTCGTTCCATGTCAACCCATTCCTCGACGGGATCCTGTCTTCGATTCGATTCGAGTAATCGAAGTAT
>UELV01094509.1:0-16600 GCA_900490015.1 Megastigmus stigmatizans | reverse complement strand
CGCTAACTGCACAAAGGTATAGAGGGTACCTCCGACTAACAGTAGATGACGCCTCAAGGGTATTTTCAAAGACTAAGCTACTGTCTGAGGAGTTAATATTTTTGTTTGGGTGAATTTCACCCACGGTGACCGATTAGGGTTAAGATAGAGTTCGACTGGCGAACTCGAGCACTCTCTTCTCCATCAACCATCTGGAGAAGTACTGCTCCCAATCCAGTATCGCTGGCATCAGTTTGTACTACAATCTGCACATCAGCTTGTGGTCGGTGTAGTACTGGAGCAGTCGCAATCAAAGCTTTTATATGGCCAAAAGCCGATTGATGCTCTTCGAGCCACTCATATTTTCGCGCTTTCTTTGTTAGCTGAGTGAATGGCTCGGTGATCGTGGTAAAATCTTTCAAAAATTTTCGATACCACGATGCCATCCCTAGAAAACTCCTGAGCTGCTTCAGGTTTCTGGGAGTAGGATATTCCATGATCGGCGCGATCTTGTTAGGATCGGGCCGAAATCCATCTCTGTTCACTATCACACCTAGGTATTTTGCCTCTTCTTGGCAGAATACACTTTTCTCACGGTTGATAGTGAGACCTGCGTCGTCGATGCGTTTGAGCACCTGCTCGAGCCTCCTTAGATGTTCATCAATCGTTTCTGTAACGATGATGATGTCATCTAAGTAGCTATACGCATATAGCTAGAGCTCCGATCCAATGACTTTGTCTATAACTTGTTGGAACATTGCTCCAACTTGGCATAACCCAAAAGGTAGCCGAGTATATTGAAAGAGTCCCATACCAGGTACTGTAGACGCTGTTATGGCCTTCGATTCGGCTTCAGTGGAATATGATGATACGCGCTACTCAAGTCAAGCGTAGATATATACCTAGCTGACTATAGCTTGCGCAAAATCTGATCCATAAAGGGCAAAGGATATACATCTTTATTTGACACCGCATTGACTTTGCGAAAGTCGATGCACATCCTATATTTGCCGTTACTCTTTTTAACCATCACGTCAGGGCTTGACCAACCACTGTCAGACGGCTCGATTACTCCAGCCTCAAGTAATTCTCTCACCTGACGATGCAACTCCTCCTTGATCTTTTTCGAGACAGGATAATATTTTTGTTTGATTGGCCGCTCAGTGAATACCTCGATTTCATGCTCAGCGAGCGTAGTACATCTGAGAATACGTTCTGGCGGCCTAATCAGTCGATCTAGCAACTGCTCCAGTTCTCACTCAGCTGATTCTACGTCAGCGAGCCCTATGGCAGACACAACTGTGACTCGGTGCTCACTGAGTCCAGCTAGCGCAAGATCCACATACTTGTTCTCATCTTTGAAGAACAATCGGTTCTTGCAAGGATCCAAAACCGTCTTGAACAATCTAGTAAAGTTCACTTCGACGTAACGTCTGCATCTAACTCTGGTAAGATAGCAACTGTCACGTCGTTTTGGATCCCTGCGATCTCGAACCGTAGACTAACGTAACCTACGATGGCGAAGTAATGACCGTTCGCCATTCTCGCGCCTCTGCTATAGCTTGGTCGAGGCTCTCGACCGCACGCACTGGTGATCTGTAATCCGACACATCCTATCACTGTGCGTGCCGCTCCAAGAACAACGCTCGAATCCTATATCCACCGATGTTGACTTGCCACCACTATCGGTCTTCACTTTTGTCAGGATTCGTACATAGTGCTGACGACCCCTCACGCTGTTCAGAAGTATTTACTACTTCTAAACAAGTTTCGTCGACCTCTCTAGCCGATTTAGAGACCTTTGACGGGATCGTAGGAGACGCAGTGACCTCTACTGCGCGCTCCTCCTTTCGTTTCCCGTCTTATTGCTTCGGCAATCCCTAGCCAGATGCCCCGGGTTCTCTCACGTATACCATTTCATCATCTTCTGGTTTTGTCGAGGGCTAGCCGGTGCTGCATGCTGACCATGCTCTCCTTTCGCCTCCTTGGTTCCTGGAGAGCTAGGTCGGCCATTGGGCTTACGATAGCCCTGTTGCTTCTTCAGCACTTCTGGAGACTTACTCCGCGCTCGATGCTTAAGCTACTCTGTCAGTCTTTACCTCTCTGAGCAGCTCAGCAAATGCCGTGGTCTCTGGTTGATACTGGCCTACTGCTGCCACTTTTGTATCAACTCCAGAGACTACCGGTTTGTCCTTCGAAAGCTTTTGAGGCTTCTTATATGCAACTTCTGGCACCACTGTGTTCTGTGGCGATGGTCGAGGTTTAAACGCCTCACCTGCTGTGCTAATAGCTTCCCACGCAAGCTCCATCAGTGACTCGACATCACGTGCTTCGGCATGGCACACCATACACTGTAATTATGGTAGCATATTTCGGTGCATCAGGTCCAGCTGCGCTTCTATCGAAGGCACCGGGACCTGCTTCAGCACGATTGCCTACAAATACGTGATAACATCACGCACCGGTTCCTCTTGGCCTTGGGTGCGTGCGTTAGCTTCAGCAATTAACCTCTGCTGAAACCCCTTGTTTACGCCATACCACCTCCTGACGGCGGTGCAGAACTCGGACCACGTTCTCCATTTTTCGTGATCATTTCTGTACCAAGTTCTCTGTCAGATCAGCGAGCACACGACACTCTTCTACTCGGGTGAGAAATACATTAATACTTTGATCCTTTTCCCCCGAGAATCGAACTTGCCATCGTCTTACGATTTGGCCAACGTCTCGACCTGCATGTCGTGCCTGCGTGCTGGTGCCGGATATAAACCTTGTATTGGATCTGAGTCTATTACTAGCACTCAGATCCATCGTTTCACTGCTATTTCTCTCTGGTTCGTAAGCACCTGAGAGATTCCCCCTCTCATAGGCTGTGCCTACACCAATAGCACTTGAAACGTTTGGCGCCGGCCTGTGCGCCTGTGCCTCTTCCAATAGGCTACTATTTCCAGGATAATAAGTAAATGTATCCTGGAAATTCACTTGAGGTTGCCTAAGCGAGACTTTTTCAGCCTGCATCTCCGGATGCGGGCCAAAACCAGTGGAGTTCGGTCTCAAAGAGCCTCTGCCTTCTAGTCTCGTACTAGAGGCTATCCGAAGATCTTTTCTCCCTTGGCTCACCTCGAACTCTGGCGCTGTCGGTCTTAGCCGGCAGTCGCTGCCACTCTGCGTGCACGCGCATGGAGTCTTTGCGGCTCCTTCCAACGCTGTGCAGCGACGAGAGATCTCCGAGACCCTCTCGTTGAGCAATCTCATCAGCTCTTTTATTTCGGAGACTATCATCATGATATCACTCGCTTGAAACCCTGTGAAGACCACTGGAGGTGTTTCTTCCTCCGACTCTTCACCCGTAGCTGACCCATCCGTCATGCTATCGGCGTCGCTCTCCCTAGTCGACTTTCCTGTTCGCTCGACAGGGATCTGCTCCGTGACCGGGCTCTTCTGTTGAAGCTCCTTTTCCAGCTGCGGCGCGTTGAGCCTGTAAAACTGCTCCGCTCGTTCCTCGTTGCTTGCTTTCACTACTGGATCCACCGCTAGCCTGTGCAAAGGGTGTTACCCCACCTGATTTACTTCTTCGTCGTAAATCGTGGACCTGGCCACCTCGAAAGCCCTTCCCTCGATGTAGACTTGCCACAGTTCTTCACGTTTCATTTGTGCTTTGAGCTCATCTGACTCCTCAAATGGCTCAAAATCGACTGCCGAGTAATCCCCCAACAGCCATTTCTGAAATCTTTTTTTTTTTGCAAAGGGAAGACCCTGATCGCTAAACTGCAATTCCGTTAGCGCTTCCTCCAGGTCTTCCTTTTCCATGGCGTAGCACCAGCCCTCTAGTGCCTTCAGCGTCGTATCCGTCATTTTGCCTGGGATTGACGCTGAATTTCGCAATTACTCACGATCTGGCGTTCGAGACTTGAATTCTTGAATTTCGCTCTAGTGCACCTCTCCAGATCTGCTCGTGCGAGTATTCGACTCTTGCCGCGTTCGTATCTCGAACGCTCGAGTTCGAATCCTGCCCCTGCTTGAGCTATATGGCCTTAAGTACACTAGCTTTACGTGCTAGTGCACTTTTCCGGGCTTTTCGGATGCACAAACTTCACTGTCTGTGCTTCCTTCAACAGGAATTCTCCGGTTTCGAACCTCGACGTGTACAAGTTCGAACTTTTCTTTCGTTCGAACTTTTCTTGTTGAGCACGTTCGAACCCCTTGTTTCTGCGCGTTTTCTCCACCTGTGGTCGCAGGTTCGGATCCTGCTAGTGGTGTGCCGAGATCGATTTCACGTGCTTTCGTGAGTAATTCGCTCTCTACGCGAATTACTCACTTCTATGTTCAATATAATCATCTAGAACCATTTATTAAAGTACATATTTAAAATTATTGAAATCTAATGAGATTGCATATTCAATGTATTCATTCAAAATCATTTACGATTCTACTTAATCAAAATACTTGAAGTCGATTTGAAAGCAATGATAAAAATGCTCATTTAAAACTGTAGACTATAATACTGTTATTCAAAATAATTAAAATCTATTCTACGTTTCTACATTTGATATCATCATTCAAAAATATTTACTAACGTACCGGAAAAATAATTAAGCGGCTTTCAATGGCTGTAGCTATTCAATTTATTTTTCAAAAGAAATT
This sequence comes from Megastigmus stigmatizans, assembly GCA_900490015.1. Classification (NCBI taxonomy): domain Eukaryota; kingdom Metazoa; phylum Arthropoda; class Insecta; order Hymenoptera; family Megastigmidae; genus Megastigmus; species Megastigmus stigmatizans. The sequence goes on along the minus strand of UELV01094509.1, from coordinate 11,980 downwards.
GAACAGCTACAGCCATTGAAAGCCGCTCTATTATTTTTTCGACCATTACTTGTTGTTAGAATCATATACACAATATATTTTCTAATGTATGTATTCAAAATAATAAATCAATTTGATTACAATGCTGAAAATTTTCATTAAAAAGCATTCACTCCTGAACTTATTTAAAGCAGTTAATGTTAATGACTATTCAATTTTCATGTTTATAATGCTGATTCAAATCCATTTATTATTGTATCGATTTATTATTGTTATTCAATCGATTACTTCTAGCAGGGAAGTTATTATAGCATAACAATTCAAAATAATTTTAAAAAATTAGAGAATTACTGAAAATTATTTTTATAACACTATTTAATACAAGTTTAAAAAATAAAATTGATAAGAATTCTATAATATGAAGATTTACATCTATCATTTGTGCGAAGGCTATTATATCTTTCTATAAGGAAACTATATATAGATATAACTTTCACCAATATATTCTATATATACTAATCAGAGCCTGATTTCATCCTTAATACAGTTTCTAGTTCGGATATATTACTTGCAGAATTATTTGCTATATACAAATATTTATACACAATTCATATATATCAGAATTACCAGTGTATGTCACAAGTATTATTGTGGTTGAGTGGTAAAGAAACAGACTATAATAATCTGAATTTATTCAGGGTTCAAGTCCCAGCAGTCGAGTTTTTTTTATTTTTTTCATTAATTAATTTGTATTTTAATTAAATTTAATAAATTTTATAACAAAAATGTGGATTAATATGGGGGATTCATATGTGACCCCATATGGGACCTTATTGCGAAATCAGTTTGGAAACTTGACCAATGAGACAATCCCAAACTTCCATAACTAAAAATTCTTGATGGAGCCATAGTTTAAAAACACTTTTACTAAACCTAAAAAAGCTGGAGTAAGGTGACGAAAACAGAAAAAAAAAATTTCTTCATGGACCATGTCTACTAACTGAGGTTATAACTCACACTATAAACGATTTTGAATTTAAATTTAAATTTAATTGAATTATATTGACAGAAATAAAAGATTAGCTTAGTTGGTAGGAGACAAGCTTCCAGAGCAAAAGATTGAGGGTTCAAATCATTGAAGAAAATTTTTTTTTATTATTTTATCACCTCGGGTTTTCTAGGTTTAGCAAAAGTGTGTTTAAACATTGGCTACACCAAGAATTTTTAATTATTAACTTGTGAGAAGTTTGGCACAGATTATATTTTTTTATGCAGATAAATCTTTAAAAATTTCTGCACTTTTATCTACTCAAGTTACCCTAAATACAAAATTAATGCAAAACCCTCTTTAGGATTTTATGAAGCTTATACAGTACTTTTTGCTGCCAATTTGATGGAAATTCAATTGTGTTATTGTACTGTAGTGAAAACAGAAAATGTAGAAAAAGGTATAAAAAGTATGTCAGTTGGCATAAAACTTATACCTTTTTGTACATTATTGTACTAATTATCTAAAAGTGACTTTTATTTATTATTACCTTTATGTATACTTTTGTATATTTTCTTATGTTTTATACATTTAGCAATTTAACAAATATGTTAAAATTTTGTAAAATGAAAATCCATTTTATAATTTGGGTGTTATCATCAGGATACTGACACCTAAATAAAAAATATGTTGAAATTCCGAAATTTTAAATATTTTTTTACTGAAAACCCCAGAACCTGTCTCATAAAGATTATACACGCTTTTGACTAACTGTGGTACGTTTTTATACCTTTTTAAAAATTTTATTTTAATTAACATAAATAGAGTAGAACCTTCATTATTCGAACTTTCATTGCTCTATGCAGCTACACCTTAAACAGATAAAAGATTTTACCTGTCACAAAATGTAATGTAATTTTTGCATGTATAGTCATCATGTATTTTAATGAATATTATTATGAATCATACAATATTTGATTTATTTATTCTTTATTATACAGGTACTGGATTAAAACATAATTACAGTGTTACTTATTGTTTTTCATAAAATAAAAATATATAAGCACATGTATGCTACATTAAATTTTATATATCTGTCTACAATACATATTCGCTCATTTCACTTTTAACTTTATTATTTACACACACTCACACAATCTGAACTTCATCAGGTTCCATTTGGTTCGATACTAGCCTTGCTTTAAAAAATCAGGTGATAAATCACCCGATTTTTCACCTGACTTTTTGACACGAGAAATCACCTGATTTCTCATGTGATGAACACTTAGTTTGTAGTAATTAAAAAAATGTTTAAAACTTGAATTACGTCAGATCTAGTGGGACATATGTATTACCATCCGAATGATAACATCTAAACAGGGGGCCTAAATGAAGTTATTTACAATTTAACAATTTTTTAACTAAATAAAAAAACGTTAAAATGTAAATAACTTAGCTTAGGCCCCCTGTTTAGGTATCATCTGGATGGTAATACATATGTCACACTAGATCTGACTTAATTCGAGTTTAAACATTTTTTTGATTTGATTTGATTTCTCACCTCAGTTTTCACCTGATTTTTCAAAGCAGGGTGACGTTCTACTGTACGCATTTTTGTACATGATTGTACCTATCCATACCTTTTTATACCTTTAATACTATTTTGTACATATTTTATTTTCAATAAGGTAGTTCCAAAAATGTTTTGTAATTAATAATATATAAATAAATTTTCAATCGTTTTTCTTAATTCTTATTATGTTTCGAAATTTAGTCCCTCCAACTGTACATTAAATATTAATAATCACATTTCTCACCATGTTTTTGATTGGTTAAATTTGAAAAGTATAATCAATAGATGTAAATTTTAGTCAATCGATTCATGACGGTCACATAATGCAATATCTCACTCTAATTTTTTGCTTTTATTCAATTGACACTCAATAGTCTACAGTAAGAATGTTATTTATTTTTAATAAGGTTTAAAATTGATATTACAGACTTTGTCCAAAGTATGCAAAAATTCTTATTTATTCTATTTTTAAAGTTTACATTGTAATGTTAGTAAACACTTGTTAATTTTTTTTTTTTTTTTAAATTAAATTAGGCACCTGAAGAATTTTAAGGGCAACTTTTGTAGTTTTTTTTTTATCCCTAACTAAAATTCATTATTAATTTTATAGTATTAATTGATGAAAGAGCAATTATGGCAAAAATATTTTTGCAGAATTCATGATCTATGTATCGGTTACTGCACCCTGAAAATATTAAAATATTGAATAGAATTAAGTAACTTAGAAAATATCCTTGAGCAATTCTTTAGTTCTTAAACTATAAACTAATAATATTCAAATAGATGTATAAAATAGCAAACTGATATAAAAATAAAGAACAGATACAAAAGGTAAACTATATCATAAATATATTAATATCATATTCACAGTACGTAAAATAAATTGTTAATACTTCAACTTGCAGTCAATACACATAAACAATAGTGTAAAAATTTATTAGCTAACTATAGTGTTACAATATATGTAAAGATAGACACCTTATATTTTTACTCTTCCAACCACTTTTGTGATAACCAATTCCAAAATTTTTAGAACTGTATAAGTTACAAAAAATAAATTTTCCTTAAACTTTAACCTTTATAATTTATGGATGTAATATATTTTAAATTTAAGAGTACACTGAATTTTATCAAAACTATTTCTGCAAACAAAAATTCTCAACTTATTTATTTGCTAATAGAACCATAAAATCATAAATAGCGCTCATGTTAGGGGCAATATGCATCAGGATCCATTTGCGTACCGTAGAACCAACGAATGTAGACGTCTACATTCGTCGGTAGAACGTTATCTCCTATTTACGTATATCACAGATACAAAGAATCCAAATGCAACATTTGAAACTAAGTGAGGAAGAGAAACACTTACAACAAAAATTAAAATGCTTCAATACTATTTAGTTTTAGTTATAATTATACTTAACGTAAACACGGTAAATATTTAAATGTTAAACGTAAAAGACAAAAAGAAACGTTTATAAAATTATTTTATTACAACTAGAAAGTGGAAGTGTTTCTGTCTCTCTCTCTATCATAAACGCAACGAAGATACAATGGCTACGTCTACATAAGGGAGATTACACATTTAGGAGCTGATATCAGATGGGTGCGTACGTACACAGTATACGATTTATACCCTGGCCGTAAAAAAGTAGAAATATACTCATCGTTATATATTAATTAGCTAACGAAAAAGAAATTGAATATAACTAAATAACTCGTCAGTGACGGTAATTGACTTGAAAAATAAGAGTTTGTGGGCACCAACCTCAACTCACCAGCGAGAGCGCCAATGGCGCACGAAAACACCTGCATACATATACATGCATTCACCAACACTAAGCATAAGCCGAAACCGAGGTTATGTGTAAGCTAGTGTAATGCTCCAGCGGCAGACCTACTCCGAGACTCAAAGCCACTGGCAGCTTCTCTGCCAGTGAATAAATCCAGATTAACTTTATTCAAGTCTTCATTTATTTCACCTCCTCCTCTCTCATCCTTATCCGTGGGACTGCACATCCCACATTGGTGACCCCGACTTACTAATGAAGTGAACACCGGGCCGTGATTAATTGTGCACTGCGGCAAGAAACATCTCCAAAAACATCCAGCGGCAGCAACACCGGCAGCAACAGGCGAATTGGCTCAACGCCTGCCAACACCTGCCGCCGCCAAAAGCAGCCCGCGCCGTCAAAAGCAGCCCGCGCCGCAGTACGAGCCTGTAAGGTGCAACTTCTGCTAGGAGAGAGGGAGAGAGAGAGAGAGAGAGAGAGAGAGAGAGAGAGAGAGCAGCCGCTTTACGAGTCGACGGAGCCTTGCACTTCGGGCGTGCTCACACAACGCTCGCCGCTCAGACGCCTTGGCGCAGCTCGCATTTTCTCCTTGATAATCGCGAATCGGTAACCGCGCGAGAAATTCAAATTTACTTTCTCGCGTTTTTTTGTTCGTCCTGGCTATTAGCCATAATTCAGATTTTTTTTCTTGTGATGAAATAATTTCAATATTTCGGCAGTGCGCGTAATGGCCGCTTTTCTTATAGAGAAACCAGGCTTCCGCTGACGAAAACTTCTCTGCTTTCCGCGCTAACTATACGCGACGCTGATTTTGCGCGCAAACCCAGCGCGGAAATTTCAAGTTTTCCTTTTGCCACCTGAAGGGGAAAACTTTTTTCCCTTCATTACGCCAACGGCTGCGCACCGCCTCAAAATTTATTTTGACGAACAGTCACCGCGGCAAATAATTTTTTCTATGCTATTTTGAAGAAAATTTTCTGTAGGCATAAAATCTCGCAAATAAACGAGCGACCAGCTCAAAATTGGCAGTAACGGATTTTAACGGCCGCAGCAATTTTTTCGCCGCATCAAACTTTCACCTCAAGACGTCGACGAGCAACATGTTAATTTTTAATAAAGCGCCGTGAGTGCGAGGAGTCGACTTCCTGACACATTTGAATTTTTTCTTTCTAATTTAAAAAAATATTTTCACATAAATTTTTTTCAGCGGGCTTTTCTCGCAAGTGTCGTATTCGTCGATTCACAGTAATCTCTTACGGTACACACGACCGAGAGCTGATGAGCCGGGACAACCTCTGACTTAAATAATTTTTTTTCCTTATTCAATAATTTTTTTTTCTATGTTAATTAATTAATTAAAGTTCCAGGAGCATCGATCTTAGATCGAAAAAAATTTTCTGTAACGTCTCCGAACATTGTCATATCATTCTGACTAATGCGAAATTAATATATTATATTTCTTTTATTGTTTATATTCATGACAATTTATATATATTAAATTTATTATGTCTTTTTATCTATAAATTTTCACACGCTTTGTAATATTTTGTGTGGCACTGGCAGGAGGAACACTCCTCGGGCATTGTCATTATAATTCTGAGTGCTCGCGTGTGAGAGAAATTTTCAAACACACCAGTGGTCGACTCACAGTAGTCTCTTACCCTGGGTGCGAGAGATCTATTCTATCACGAGTGAAAAAATCGCGGTTTTTTTCACATATAAATTCATGCGCGTGTGGGAGAAAATTTCAAAGACTCCAGTGGTCGATTCAGAGTAATCTCTTACCCTGGCTGCGAGAGATCTATTCGATCACACGTGAGAAAATCGCGGTTATTTTCACATATAAATTCATGCGCGTGTGGGAGACAATTTCAAACACTCCAGTGATCGATTCACAGTAATCTCGCTGGGTGCGAGAGATCTATTCGAATTTTACAGTAGATTTAGATAAAGAAATTACCGATTGCGATCAGTCAATGACTGATAAAATGAGAAGCGCGTTTAAAAAGACAGCAAACAGTCTAGACCAAAATAGGCTACTTTTAACAAAATCTTCCTTACAGAGCAATAATGCATCTGAACCGCAAGCAGTTTATCATAAAATGGAAAAAACCCTTTCCGATAGAATTAAAAATATGCAAAAATCACACGATGAACAACTACACGCTCTAAGTGTAGAAATTGAAAAATTAAAACTTTTGTCATATAACGCTGAATTGCGCGTAACGACGGATGCTTCTAATTTCACTATGGGAGCCTCCTTGGAGCAATATATCAGTGGCAAAAGGCAGCCGCTGGCATTTTTCTTCAAGAAATTCACAGCTCCGCAGACGCGCTATTCGACGTATGATCGCAAACTAACGGCTATTTATGAGGCACTAAAATATTTTAATTATTTTTTGGAGGGACGCAGTTTTAAAATTTACACGAGTCACAAACTCTTAATTCATGCGCTTTCACAAAATCCGTACGACTCCCCACCAATTCGCGCGCGCTGACTATCTTATATCGCTCAATTCAATACTGCAAGCTGCTATCTGCGGGGTGAAGACAACATCGTGGCGGATTCATTGTCGCGTATCGATCCACCTATCGCGTCAAATATTTTCAATTGGCGAGATGAATTATCGACCGGCGAACCCTTCGTAAAGAAAACCCTTGCAGCTATAGCCACCTTTCAGTTTCCGACTTTTTTCTCTCTGGAGGATATTTCGCGCGAGCAGTTGATCGACGAGGAATTGAAAGAAATCCTTGCAGACCCGCGTCACCCTTTGAGACTAATCTAACTGAGCTACACTGAGGCCCAAACGCGTTGCAATCTACTGCAATTTTTTCTCACAGACGTTCAGACCGTTTATGCCCAAATCATTAAGACGCGAAATATTTCATTTATTCCATATTAACAACGCACACCCTTCCGCACGTATAACGGACATATTAATCAGGCATCATTACGTCTGGCCTAAAATGCATTTATCTATCAAAACGCTCTGCTAAAGCTGCATGGAATGTCAGCGCTCTAAAATATCGCGAGAAAATAAATTTTTACATTCGCACTTCATAATGCCGGATGCACGCTTTTCACACGTACATATCGATATAGTCGGCCGCTGCCTCCGAGCGAAGGCTACAGATATTTTTTGACAATGATAGACATATTTTCTCGCTGGCCGGAGGCTGTGCCGCTTTATGACATAACGGCACCCACCGTGGCGCGTGCGTTTTAGGATACCTGGGTGGCGCGTTTTGGTACACCAGTCACCTTAACTACCGATCAAGGACGGCAATTTGAATCACAATTCTTCAACTCTTTGCTCGAACTGATCGGCAGCAAAAGGACGAGGACTACTGCCACCATCCGGAATCGAATGGCATGATCGAGAGGTGGCACAGACAATTAAAAACCGCGATAATGTGCCTTGCAAGCAGCCCCGACTAGACGAGAGTCCTTTCAACTGTTTTATTATTATAGGATTACGCACTAGAGTGCGATTAGATACAGACGCTTGTCCGGCGGAGCTCTTGTACGGCACAAAATTAACTATACCGGGCGATATCGTCGAATTTCGTGACTTAGCCACCGACGGTGACTTATTTTTGTCCGAATTTAAAGGTTACATGTCGCGGATGAAACCTGTGACGGTAACACATAAAATTCCATCAAACCTTTCGTCTTTAAAGATTTAAATTATTGCACACATGTCTTCGAGAGGATTAAAGCAGTTAAACCACCTCTAACACAACCCTATACCGGTCCTCATAAAATAATATCGCGACACCCAGACGAACGCACTTATACTATAGAAAAAAACGGCAAAGAGATACCCGTTAATGCACAATGCCTCAAACCGGCTTACTATTTAGCAGAAAAATTAAATCAGTTAAATCCTGAAGCGAACCATCCTATCACGGATATTCGTCATAATGCAGGCGGAGGCACATTATAGCATTTTCTATCGTCTAACATAAATTTACCCTTAAAAATGACTGCTCGGCAGCTAGTCGATCGCGCAGAGAATTCAGAAACATTCTCCCAGGCTGATGACACAGCACCGCGTTCATCAGCGCTCCCCCGTCTCCTTAGCCATGATTCAAATAAAATATCTAGATCGAACAGCATAGTTGTGCAAGCCCAGGTGCATCGGAGCGGCGACGCGGACCAGTCCTCTATAAGGGGGGACGATCATGACTATGATGCAATCCTTCCGGAAAGCGTCACATATGACGAATTAAATAATGACACGGATAAAAATCCGATCATAACACAGCTAAACGCAATGACACACAAAGCGCATACCGCACAAGGCACTCCAGCCACCTGCGCACCTAACAGGGTCAATACAGTTCCCTCCGTTCTCAATCACAATCAAACAAGCAAAACGTCTACTCAATTATAAAGAAAAAAATTAATTCCAAATTTAAAAAAAAAAATAAAATTAGACATTCTTGTGACGGATCGATTAAAAAGTGCTGTAGCTATAATAAAAGCACAAAAGGGACTAAAAAAGTTAGATTAAATACTAACATCGAGATTAACACTCTCACATAAAAAGAACCCTGTCACTGCGTAGAAACGAGTCATAAGAGCAGCTGAAGGAGAGGAGTCACGCTCGCATCTCAAATGGGTTTTAACCAAGCAATTTTTTTTTTGCTTTATAACTTGCAGTTTCCTCCCGGCTCTGGCTCAGCTTGCTAGAAACAATGACTTCTCTTAGCAGTTGGACCAGAGTCGAGGACGTCACTAAAGACGTCAACGCCCTTCACGAGCGTCTCCTCACCGCCATCACCAACACTGCAGGAAACTAAGGGGCGCCATCATCTGCGCACGGCGGAGATCCACCTCCTTACTTTCAAGGAGGAATTTCACCCCGTTATCACTGAGCGTCTTAACGCTCTCTCGCGTGCGTCTCAGCGCACCGTGATGCGTGTGCCACCCACAGTCAACCGCAAGCTACCCACCTTGTTCATGGGAGATCAGCCTGTCGTGGCCCTTCTTATTTATAACATGCATCGGGTTTCCAAAAAAGCCATATACGACATGCTGATCGACTGTGGACAGGCGAATTTCACTATCGACGCCGTCTTTGTTGAGGGCCAGCACTGTACTGCACGTATCACGTGCGACAATATAGCGTCCGCCACCCTAATACAGTGCGAGGCGCTGTTTAACAAAATTTATTTTAAAGGTAAGGGGGGTTCTTCGACGGGCAGTCGGTGCGTAAAAATATGCCCTTACACCGGTAAGGAAGACCCCAGCCCTAGTCTGGAGATACGTTCTTTTACTGCCACGCCCCCTGCCTGCCTCAGAGCTCTCCGCCTTGACCCGGTGTTGGCTCATATCAATATGTTTTTGAACAATAACTCCAAATTGGCGTTTGTCACTGCATTGGGGGAGTGGCACTCGACGTACGCGAGAACCGGGACGCTGGACTTTGATTCCGGTCACAGGCGGTATCGGGTTGCTCGCAGACTGGACAGAATGCTACTGGACGCACGCCAATTTAAATTTTCTAGTATCGCCATCGGGGAATGGTAGCCTGTGGAGGTGTCGGACTTCCAAAGAAATCTGGATTGCAATATTGTCAGCCCGCGGGGCAATAGGAAGCCGACGTCTCTCACACGCATTGACTTGCGCGGCGTGCTGCTCATCTCCACGGTCCTCGAAACACTGACCCAGGCGTTTAGTATGCGAACCTTGATTATAGGTAAAACCACCGGTTTTTTCGAGAAAAAGGGTCAGCCTTGAGGGCGTTGAGCGACTGTCCATACGCGACAATCTGACAGTGCGCCTGCCGTGGATCGACCAGCATTTGTCCGGCGGACTTGGTCACGGACAGGTGCTGACGTCCTGGTTCGAGGGTTGGCCCAGCGAGACCCTGACACACTTGAGACTATATAACTGCCCACAAATGCGTATGGAGCCCCTATTCAGACTTATCCAGAACAACTCAGTGCTCAGGGAGCTCAGCCTCGCCGATTGCTCTAATATTGATCGGGATCAACAGCTCTGGCAGCTCCCCGAGAGGATTTTCAACTCTACCAATGAGTTGAGAGTTCTCCGATTGGAGCAAGTGAAGTCGACGAACGAGCCTTTAGCTTTCATTCACGAGCCAGTCTTCTTCATGCATTTGCATCTAGAGGAGCTCAGCCTTAAGGGCAGTAGATTTTTAGAATCAAATTTACAGAATTTTATCAATAACGGGCCGGCGCTCCGAACCCTCGACTTCACGGAGCTGGAAATTCAGGGTGAAGGGCTAGATCTCTCGCCACTTCCTCTCCTAACCGTGTTGAAGCTGCCCTGCCGCCAGGGCGTGGACAACACCCTCGAGACTCTCGCGCACTCACAGGTGTGCGAGGTGTCCATTATTAACCCATTAATGCCTGGATTGCAGAAAATTGTACTCTGATTTTGAGCCCACAAATTAAAATGAAATCGGTGTCAGTACTTATGGAAACTAACCTTATTTTATATTTTCCGGTCCGATTTCTTAAAAAAGTGTAAAATAATTATTTATATTATATTTTTTTTTGCAAATTTATATTAAAAAATGCGTTTTATCATGATTTTTTTGTTTAAAATGACCGATTTCGATCGGAAACAATTTTTTTTCTTTCTGCAAACGGTTAAAATCGTGCAATAAGATGTTAAACTTTCGAAATATGGCCGCAGCTTTTTTAAAATTTTTTTTCTAGAAATGCCAGGCTGATAAACAATGATAATAACAAATTATCATTCTAATATTGTCATTTTAGCTTGTTTTATGGCTTACAATACTTACAATGCTCCAGTATTCACAAAAATTTACATGCAGTGGTTTTTGGAGTCGTTGATTACGAATCTGTTGTCAGATTTGCAAAATTCAAAATGGCGGATCCAAAATGGCTAACAAAACTTCGCAAAATAGTTCATTCTTCAAAAAAATTTGTATATAAGGATTTTCGGGCCTGCTGATTATGAATCTGCTGTCAGATTTACAAAATTCAAAATGGCGGATCCAACATAGCGGACAAAATTTTGGAAAATGTTTATTTCTGGAAAGAAAATTCGTAAATAAGGGTTTTTGAGGTTGCTGATTACGAATCAGCTATCAGATTCACAAAATTCAAAACGGTAAATCAAATATGACGAAAAAAATTTGGAAAAAATTTCATCTCTCGAAAAAGTTGATACAAAATGGTGTTTGCAGTTGTTTTTTCAGGACTAAATTTTGCAGTTTTCTTTAGCACTTATTTTGCTTTTTTTCAAGATTATTTTTTGCAGTTTATTTGTTGATTTATTTTCCAGTTTTGTAGTTATTGTACGAGGGTTATTCAAAAAGTATGTTTCCTTAGTTTGGTGTTTCTCTCAGATGCCACCTAGCGGACTTGAGCTGATCATAGTTTCAGTTTAGGTTCTACCGATAAGAGCAGAATTGGTTTTGGTGGCCAAGAATACTTTTTTCAGCAGTACGAGCTCGACAATCATGGAGCTACCAGTGCAAAGCGGGTCCGATTGTGAATTACGTGCGGTTATCCGTTTTTTAACTGCAAAAAGGTTAAACGGCAATCAGATTCACAGTGAATTGGTGACTATTTATGGTAAAGACTGTATGAGTGTGCAGATGGTGCGAAGATGGCGCACAGATTTTCTCGAGGGACGCGCAGAAG
>UELV01094507.1:16406-35182 GCA_900490015.1 Megastigmus stigmatizans | reverse complement strand
GTTTATGCTATGGCCACAAAGAAAATATTTCAAGTCATAGAATGGCGATATTCCTGTCAAATTAAAATTTTCGATTGTTGGTTCAACATGTAATCATATGTAAATTAAATAAAAAATATTTTTATTTCGACATGTACAATTTAGTTTACTTAAAAAAAACGAGAGTTGTCTGAACATAGTCGCAGTTATTTCAAAGGCCACACTGTTGAATTGAACGCAAATCGAGTTTGATGCATTTTAACCACGAACTCGTTGTAAAATCAACTATTCATTCATTGGCTTGACTATACGTTGTTGAATCAACTAACAAAAAGTTGACTTGACTATAATTTTGTTAAAATAATGGCATGTTTGTTAAGTTAACAATGCTATTGTTGATACAATTGAATTTTTTTCTCTGTAATACCCGAACAAAAAGCATTATTTTTATATGTTCCTTATCTGGATACTGATTGTATGGATATATAATAAGTATCCAGATAAGGATCAAATGCACGAACATTTAATGTAAATATTAAGCAGTTGCGAACTGCGATTGTTTTGTGGATATACCTAGATTTATTGTTGTCGCTTCCCTATTTTTATTTTTCCAGGATTTTAAGTAACGTGGTAGCGTCACGATGACAAGTATGTTATCTTAGTATTTAGAAATGCACGGATTAATGTCCAAAACCCTTTTTTATTTTATTCGTAGCTCTATTTCTTTGAAAGATAATTACTTTATAAACTTGCCAACAGAATTCCATTTTGAAACAGTCTAGCACTCATCGGTGTCATGTAATGATAATGAACGCTGACACCTCCTGCACTAACTCCAGTCAAAGTAATTCGTTTAGGATCACATCTAAAGTATTTGATATTTTCTGAAACCCATCGCAATGCCAGACTCTGATCTTTGAGTCCCATGTTTCCAGGAACTATATCATCTCCAGTACTTAAAAATCCGAAGGGACCAACACGATAATTAATAGTGTCTAGTATGAGATCCTTATCCATAAGAAATTTGGGTTCATATTTCCATATGGAAACCTCCACCATGAATCCAAAATATCACTGGCAAGGATTCAGGTCCTTTTCTTGTTGGCGTGTAAATGTTCAAATATAGGCAATCTTCTTCTCCTAGTGTCATTCTTTCATATGGAGTATATGAGTAAGCTTGTATCGGAACCGGAGGCTAGAAATATATAGTTTCCAAGTAAACTTTCACTATAATTTTATTGGAGTTGAAGCATAACGGTTAAGTAATTATTTGGTTAAATCATTGGGTTTTTGCATGACTTTTTTATTGCATATAGTTCACAATCGAAGAAATAAACATTAAACGGAAATATTATAAATATATGCTTTAAATCTTGGTTTTCGAGACCGCATTCACAGGATTGTCTGTAATACAAATTCTCGCAAGAAATGAAGCAAGGTTATAGTGTCCCGATCTACATCTGCTGACTATTGTAACTATTTCGTGGTAAATTTTTGTGTAAAAACTAAGGTTTTAAAGTCTTAGAGTGATGATTATTGAAGTAATCAATACCTTTCATGGATCCTTCTTGTATGATGATATATTCATTGTGTTAGACAAAGCTTTATTTTTATTTTCATCATTGAGATCAGAAAAAGGTATTGTTATCATATTTGTTGTAGCTGCATTTCTTGTAGCATTTTTTGCTAATAAGTCTACTTTTTCATTGCCAACAATTCCTATATGCGCTGGTATCCAACAAACCTTTAGTTTACTATCATTGTCAGTAGTTTCATAAAATCGTTTTGAATTTAAAAAGTTAATTGCTTCACAAGTCGGTAGCCTATCAGGATTGGTCGGGCAGCAAGGTGGAGTAATTTTGTCAAGAGCGATAGCAATATTGTTTTCATGTTGGCGGTTTTCAGAGTAATGAGATGGTGTGATTTTGATCCATTTATTTTTCAGAATTTTGCTTGTGTTGCATATGTATGTTAAGTTTTGTATAATAGTTAATGTTTTTAGAAAATTCATTATAATTTTGCCTTTTTTCAAAAGTGTGAACATCCTCCTTGCTTGAGTCGAATTATTTTTTAAATTTATATAATCGTCGGGATTTTTCGTAAACCTAAATTTTTTAAAAGCTGCTGTTCTAAGCAGTTTGATTTTATCGCACTCTGAATCCCACCAAGGAACGGGATTTCTATGAATGTTTTTGTTTACTTACTTTTTCTTTGGCACACTTGAAAGTAAGGCGCTAGTAACAATGTCAGTGAATAATTTGTATTTTTCATTTGCTGGCAGGTCATTGCATTGTATTGTATGTGATTAGATTCTAAGTGTTCATTTACTTTTTCCCAATTTGTTCTAGTCGAAGTAAGTTTCAGCGATTTTTTACATATAAACTTTTTTCAACGCAAATATTTATAAACAACGGAAAGTGGTCGGAACCCCAAGTCTCATCATAGGTTTTAACATTTATTTTATAGGCAATATTTAACGATGAAAAAATTAAATCAATATTGGAAGCCTAGTTATTTGGCTGAATAAACGAAATTGTTTTAGTATTATGAATAGATAAATTGTTTTTACTCAATCTTTCGAGAAGCCTTTCACCGTTAGTATCATTTTTGTTACAGTTCCAAACGTGATAGTAAGAGTTAAAATTTTCCATTACAATTGAGTGACTTTTATTATCAATATTTCTAAAAATATCGTCCCATATTTCTTGTTCTAAAGTGAGACCTGGAGTTCTATAACAAATGATAAGATCGATTGCGGGTTTAGTATTTGTGATTTTTATACCTGCTAGTTCTACAGATATAGCCGGTGATTTAAGATTACTTAGTTCGTAGTAAGCTCGGCTGTTTCGAACCAGTATGAGGATTCTCCCGCCTCGCGAGTATGCTCGGTCCTTCCTGAAAGTCTTAAATCCTGGAAAATGGAAATTTATTTCTGCATAATTCTTCTTACTCAGCCAAGATTCAATACAAACGAAAATATCAACGTCAGTTAGAATTTTACAAAGCTCTTCTTTTCTTCTGATTATACTTTTTGAGTTCCGTAAAATTAGTATTAGATTTTTGTCGTAGTAAGTTGCCATTTTTGAGTAGAATTATGAAAGTAAATTTTCTTCTTTTTTTTTTATAAACATGTAATTGATACTCCTGAGATTGCGATAAATCAGTGTCATTATCCAGATCTGATTTAGTAAACTGAGTCAATGCAAGCTTGTTTTTTAGTCGCGTAAATTTTGATTTTGTGTTTTGATCGGTAAGATGTGGCTATATACTGTTTATAATTTCAATGAGATTATTAATGTCTGATGTGAATTCATTTGCAATTTCTACTACATTTTTTTCCTTGGGGTTTTTTTTTTCTAGAAAAGCTTTAAACTTACCGAAATCCATAGTGATTTTTTGCAATTTCTTCAATAATGCCACGGATAGGTGTAAGTTTATATTCCAAATTTTCGCAAGTAGGTAATGGCGTTAGACTGTTACTTGCGAATTTTTTATGTTTACGAGTTTTCTTTGGTTTTATGAATCCACTCTCTGTATCAGTAGATGATTCGCCTGTTGTATTAGTATCGACTGCGATTTTATTTGCCGAAGTCTTAGTTGTACTTTTTCTCTTCAAAGTTTGACTATCTTCTGTTGGTGTTGAGGAAGGAGGGGGTCTTTTTTTACCTTTATTATCATGCGACGTCTCTTGCATTGGTGATTCAGTTTTATGCATAGACTGAGAAGGTGGTATTTCGGGTAATGTTGTTATATTTGGACATAGTTTGGCTACGTATCCTCTTTGTTTACAAGCGAAACATTGAGTAGTATCTGTACTAAAGTATATCCAATACGCAGTGCCTTCGTGAAGAAGTTGAAACGATTCCGGTAAACGTTCCTCGTCTCTCTCTTTAATGAAGACTTGTCGATGATGAGATTGCATGTATGAGCGCCAGGGTTTATTGAAACTTGCTTTGATATTATAGATTAGAGATACTGATTTAACGCCTAATCATTATTATGTTTATTAATAACTCGTTTGGTATGTGGGTTTGTACCGAGGTTTGTACGTTCGAAATTACAAGACGTTTGTTGCTTTAAATTAGTGGTCGAATACTGAGTTCGATATTTTTCACATTCATAATTTTTCCCGACAATTTTTCCACTAATGATTTACTCGACAAAAAGACACAAACTCTTCGTCCTGATATTTTAGAGATAGATACTATATTACTTACGGGAATGAGCCATCTATATAATCGTCGTTCATGAAACCATCAATTGCATCTATGATTATGGCTTGGTCCTTTTTGGTTGAGTCACATTGGCATAGGGTTTAACTTGAAATTTTAAAACTAGTTGAGATTGTTGAGCACTTTGGATTTGTTGAACATTCTGCGTTTTTGGAGTTGGATGACTTTCATTAATAGAAGTCATCGTGACTTAATGTCCCAGGCTATGCAAATTGTAAATGCGATTTGAAAGCCTGAATTTAATAGGCACTGGTATTTTTCAATAGTCGTATACACTGTAGTATCACGTCTCTAGTACACACGTCTTCAAGCTTTGCTGACGTGAACTTCGATACACACCTGCTCGCTTCGAAGTTTCTCGAATGAATCAAGTAAAAATTCATAACGTAATGCAACATTACCATATATTTATATACATAAAAAGTACACTTTGAATCTCTATAACTTTTTAAATTGATGTTTTTGCAAAAAAAGAAAAAATATATCTCAAGTTTTTTACATAAATTATCAAAATGTTAAATAAAATATGCTTACACGTTAATATTAAACAAAATATTTTTTTGCAAAATTGAAAGCAATAACGTAACTATTACTTTACCTCAAAACGGAGTTCTCCAATCGACGGTAGTGCAAACGGGAAGCTTTCGAACGCGGCTCATCG
The DNA here is from genome assembly GCA_900490015.1 of Megastigmus stigmatizans. NCBI lineage: Eukaryota > Metazoa > Arthropoda > Insecta > Hymenoptera > Megastigmidae > Megastigmus > Megastigmus stigmatizans. The sequence continues at coordinate 30,310 of UELV01094507.1, read as the reverse complement.
ACGGCCTTCTGCGGATATTTTGTAATATCCATTAATTCGTCCTAAAGGTGTCTTGACGTACGGTGCACTAGTATCTAAACATGACACCTGGAACATCGTACAACATACAATCATCAATACACATTGGATATTTACTTTCATTTCAGATTTGTAATTTAAAGCTGCTACTGAACATATGGAATATTCTATGAACAGCGAACAGCCGAACACAAAGCATTATTTTTATATAACCCTTATCCCAATATTTAGAGGAGGAAGGATTGATTTATCAAAGTATTTTAATTATACTACTTAAGTAGTTACTCAACTTCATGTTGAGATAATTACTTTCTAAGCGTGTTGATATAGATTTATAGTTATTGTTGTATCTGTATCTTTTATTTTTTCGAGATATATTCTCTTGTGTCAGCGAGTAATGAAAATTAGCCTGTGTTGGTACAGAGTTTTAGTTATTATTGTATCTATATTTTTTAGGTTCCTAAGATAGATTGTCTTGTACTAGTGAATGATGAAAGTTATCCTAAAAGACTGTAATGGGACGAACCATCTTCTAGCAAATTTTACCGTGAATTGCAGGGTAAAAATAATCAAACTATTGCTTATAATTAACATTGGAGGCTAGTGATGAAAATTAAATTGGTATAGTTATACGTAAAGCAGTTCATAAATATTGTAATAATTAAAACCGGATCTAAAAGCTTTGTAAAGTTGTTATAGTCTCACAAAAGCTCGAAATAAGTAAATAACGTATCTAAACCTTCTTAAGGGGACGTCGGAGTCACTAAAAATTTAAATTTCCTGCCCTTACTACATCGAAATACCCACAAGGTTTTTCAAACTTTTCTCTTTAACAAATTAACCAATTGACTTGAAATTTTAGGAGATGATAGAATGAACATAATTGAAGCGCGCTCAGCCCTGAAATTACCAATAAATTGTGTAAATATAATATTTTTAATTTGAAATATAATTGTAAAGTCAGAATCATGCCATCTCTTGGATTGAATTGAAATCAGTAAAAATTTGGTATTTTCTTCTCTAGCTTCTATATTATTTTAGTTTTCGGAAATTTCTGGGCTGAGCGCGTTCTATTTATGATCATTCTACCATCTCTAAAAGTTTCAAGTGAATTGGTTAATTTGTTAAAGAGGAAAGTTTGAAAAACCTAATGTCGGTAAAACAGGTGACTCCGGCATCCTCTTAACACAATATTCCCGACTTACCCTAGCCCTTCTTCCCAGTAAAAATTATAGTTACTTCATGGAAAAATTTATATGTATTTCAGACTACTTTTTCTCTTGTTTCGTAGTAAAAAAATATATATATTTTTAAGTTTACAATAACTTCTCGGTAAAATTTAAAACCGAATATAGTATCTTTCATCACAAAACCGTAAATGCAATTTCATGGTCCGAATATCGCGTGATCATACGAGGGCGTAAAATTTTTACGGCTATGTGACGAACAATTTTTTTCCTCATACTAGCGCATAAAGTACACATATCTTGTCCAGGTGCCGGGAGAGAAAGGTGTACTTTATGGGCTCGTGTAAGGTCAAATAGTGTATGCATCACGGGAAAATATCGCCTTCGGGTCGGCTGTCAATTTACACGAGTTCTAGAGTGTCCAAGTTTTTTTCTCCTTAGGTGCATAATGTACTATTTTTATATCATAACCGTAAAATCTAAACTTTCATACGGTTTTTAATGTGTGAAATTCGATTTAAATACAGTCGATTACCAATAGATTCAATTTCGTAAAATGGCTCATTATAGAAACTTGTTTTATTTTGCGAATTGGACGTGAAATCAAATTTTACTGAAAACAATTCGTAAATTCGAATTTATGGTTATATGATATGACAAAAGTATTTTTTTTATACTTTACAATAATTATTATGAATTTCAATCATAAATATGTTTGTAGATACATGCTGTCTCATTGCTAACCAAAATTTGTCGGTGATTAATCTTAAATATTTCTCTTCGTATGAAAATAAATTTTTCTGAATAATTAATCAATAATGATATATGATAAATTCTTGATCAAATTATTTATCCGACTTAACGATACTGAAAGATTAGAATTGATATTGTTTTAATTCTTTAGTCTGTAGTTATCTTAAAAAATGTAATCTATAACATGTCTAACTTTTGTATTCATATATTTTTATTTATATATACATATATAGATATACATTCCAGAAAAAATGCTTAGATACACGCGTTTAAGAAATTACGCGTTTTAGAAATAAGATCTGGTTCCCAGGAAAAACCATTAGATACATAAGAAGTCCCAAAAACATCCTAGATAGAAATATATATATATATATTGTAACAATTATCTGGGGATCAAGGCAAACATTATGGGAAGAAATAAAAGAAGAAATTAAAATATTACTATTATATTTATTATATTAGATACTGTAAGAAATTGGTCAAGTTTCAATCGCTCACACACGCGCGACGAACTTACCAGCTGTATATCTACGCGTCGTTATCTAACTCGCGGGACAGCTCGCACGTGCACAATCTTAATTGTATAAAATCTTAGAGCTACAGCCGGTGCTGAAGCTCCAAATATCGGAGTTCGAGTAAGAAGAAAAGGAGGATACAGCTTGAGCAATATTACATTGCACTCACCAGATGTAATCAAAAGTGCCAGTATTAATGCACTCGGTAGAATCTCGCTCGGTTTCTAGGATTCTCGCTGGAATTGCTCACCAGGAATCGCAAGTGATCAATAGACCTTGGTCACCGAGTTCGCATGTAAGTGGGTGCCACTGTTGCTTGCCTCACACGACATAGAGATAGTCACAGAGGAGGCTGCTGTTAAAAGTACAGTGGGCGACAATGCGATGGAATCCATTCATCCTTTATATTAATAAGTTAAAAACAAAAACCTTAAAATATGCTCTCCATGCCCCACTGACGGGTGGATCATAGCACAGAATGGGGTACGAATAGCACGGTCATAGCACGAGATATTTTTGTACACTTACGTGTACACTTTTATAATACATTACTTAATAATTATTCAATAAATTAAGAGTAGGTTAAAGAAAATAATAAAAAATAACCATTTATTATTTATGAAATTTTATTTCTTATAAATAATATAACAATAATAATTTATTAAATTTCATAAATAAATACAATTTAAATATAAAATTTTAAAAGCGATAAGACTTTAATTATTAAGGATTTTTTAGATCACAGTAACCGTAAATTTAAAGAATTGGCAATTGAAAATTGCTTGTCAAGTTCCCCTTTTTAATATTTTTTAATTTTTCAGTAATTAGATTTTTTTATGTGAATCACTGGTGATGATAGCTGCTGTTCTCTTTTTCCTTCCTTTTTTGACAGTTTTTATACTAGGTGAATTTTGTGTAAGCATAATTGGCATCGAAGGAGATGCTATACTCTATTGTGTTGTATTAATAGGAGAAATTGATGACTCATAGATGCGATCAGCATTAAAAGAAGTGGTAGCTTCGATGGATTGATCCACTAATGATTCATTTAAGTTAAGCTGTTGTTGAATATCAATTTGGTTACTATGTGCCTCTTTCGATACAACATCTCTAGAATTTTTTTTCTAAACAGCAACTCTATAAAAATGAAAGTAATTGAAAATTGATCTTAATTATAAGTTAAATAAAATTAAGAAATATAATGTACCAATAAATTGATAAGAGGCTTCGCTTGAATTATATATGACAATGGTATCCGAATCTCATTATCTTGTATAAGACTGATATTCGCTGACTGCTGATTGGGCCCAGGACTATCTTCACTATTTTCAACAGTCTGACTAGAGTGCATTCATTACCTTTTTTGCAATCTTTTGAAATTCTCCAATTCTTATTTCTGGCTCTAAAATTCAAACATTAAAATGTTAAGATTATTAACAAAAATTTGAATGAAATAAATTATTCAATCTTTTTTATAGAATATTAATTTTAAGTATTATTTTATTTACCTGTATTAGATGAGTTAGATAAAATACCTCTGAATTAAGAGGATAAATACCACATCTCTGAAATGCATTGATTGCAGTTTGCATTTTAGCAGCTTGAATAAAATAAATAAAAAGCCTTACCAAATAAAGAAAACAAGTTTCTTAAGGTTGCTCTTAACCTCAACGATGAAACATAGTAACTTCTTTGCCAAAGCAGATATTAAGCGGACCATTAAAGCGGACCCACATCTAATGACTGCATTTTATGAGTGCAATGAGGTGGAAAACACAAGATCACTACACCATTTTCTTTTGCCAAATCTATCACACTCAGATTTTTTATGTGTGTTGCATGTTCATCAAGGAGGAGTAAAACTGGATTGTCCTGAGTCGCTTGGGAGAATTGAATAAATTTTTCAAACCACTTTGTGAATATATTTGTTTGCATGTACCAAGTTTTATGGAATTCTGCCCAAGCTCCAGGCGGTGCATCATGTAATAACTCCAAGTTTTCTCTTACTCGAAGGAATATTAACATAGGAGGCATAAAAGCACCCGCTGCTGACATGTATATCTCCGCTGTTACATTTTCACTTCTTTCGCTAGCTGTTAATCCTGCAACTTGTCTTCGTCCTTTCTTGGAGGTAATCTATGGAGATGATTTAGGCACTAAGGATATTCCAGTTTCATCTACGTTATATATTCTATCCGGTGTAAATTTGTATTCATCTAAAACATTTTTTAATAATTTAAAGAATTTGTGGGGGCGCAAGCAGCGCAGAGAGCGCTCGTGCCCCGAGTCGGAAGCAGCAGCTTCGTCATCGCCGCTTGCGCTAAACTTCTCGATGAAGATTTCCACCTTCCTTTGTTTCCGCTGGCACTGAATTTCTCGAGGAAGATTTCCGCCTTCTCTTGTTCTTGCATGGCATGCGCAACCAGTTAATTTATATTTGTAATTAGTTTTAAAGTTTGTTCAATAAATAATAAGTCTTTTAAATTTCCCGAGTACATTTAATTCGACGTATCTCAAATTTAATTCTAAAGTGTGACTCCGACGTGATGCAGTCGGATTAACAAAGTGGAGGACTCGGACGACGGTTTCCTCACGCCGCCATCGGTGCGTAACGATCACGAGCCGGTGAGAACTTTAAACACTCCGCTGAGTAGCCAAAGACTTTTTCGCGATCGGAGTGAAATGTCAATGTCGGACGAACAAGTGTCTGGCAACTCAGGGCTTGCAGTAGCCCAAGCTTTCACCGAAAGTGTGCATACATGCAAGTTGCCACCATTTTGGAAGGTGTCGCCGGAGGCATGGTTTATTTAAATTGAAGCGGCCTTTGCGGGCAATCAAATCCGCAGCGACAACACACGTTACAATCTTGTCAAGAGTGGAAAATATGAGTTTTTCTAGGACCACATTATGAGGCGCTTCACGGACACATTAGACCAGCGTCTCAGCAGGCTGCTCGCCACGGTCGGAGCGCATGGACCCTCGCAACGAATTACTAAAGGTAAAGTGGCTTAACCTTCTGCTGAAAGATGCGCGCAACATCTTGTGCGTGCTCTCGACCGCCTCGCTCAACGCCCTCGCGGAAGCAGCTGACAAGCTCGTGGACTCTACGGCTATGGTTTCTGCGACGAGCATGCTCCAAAACGGACGACGTACCCCTTCTCCAGAGAGAAGCTCACGTAAGCCATCACTGTAGCGAACCTACTCGCCGCTGCAGCAGGGGAGTGCGATCGACGATCTGGCAGCCGACATGGCTTCTTTGCGCGCGACCATGGCTTAGCTGCTGTCCATCAATAGGTTAATGCTCGACAAGCTCTCCAAGCCAGCGGGGGAGAGACAAAGGAGGAGCCTGTCTCGCGGCCGTCCGTTCTCCAAGGAGCGTGGGGGAGTAGGAGATCCCTGCTTCTACCATCGTAAGTTCGGGGTGGATGCACGGAACTGCGAGTCACCCTGCAGGGTCGGAGAGCCCGAGAGGTCGGGAAACTAGATCAGCTGCCAGCTGTTCAAGCAACCTCTTACAGCCAGCCTCCTAGTGAGAATCGCCTACTAGTAAACGACCGCAGCTCTGGGCAGAGATTCCTGGTGGATAAAGGGTCAGTGGTGTCACTGCTGCCACGCATCGCCAGCTCACAGAAGCTGCTCGAGCAGCCGCCAATATGTCTCTAATCAAGACCTACGGACGCCGCATGGTCACGGTCGACCTGGGGTTAAAGAGAGCCGTCAGCTGGCCATTCAACGTGGCAGATGTGCGCGACGCCATTCTGGGAGCGGACTTCCAGGCGCACATCGGACTTCTCGTGGATATGCAGCGCCGACGTCTCGTGGATCCAGCCACAACTCTCAGCGCACCAGGTCACATGCGCATAGCAGCCACTCACACCATTACAGCTCTGGGTTTGGATGCCAGTGAGCTTCAGCAGAGCAAGCTCTACGATCAGCTGCTCGTGGAGTACGTCGACATCACCCGGCCACGGAACCTGGCCGCAAGCTGGATGGCGCTCCGGTGGAGCACACTATCCACACGACTGGACCACCAGTCTACGAGCCCCCACGCCGACTCTACGGAGAGTGTCTCCAAAAGGCACAGAGCTTCATAAAGGAACTTCAGGATCGAGGGATCGTTCGGCCTTCATCAAATCAATGGGCAAGTCCAATCCACCTGGTAGACAGGAAGGAGCGAGGCGTTCGAGTCACAGGCGACTATCAGGCAAAGATCTTCTTGACAGTCGACCTGGAGAAAGCCTTTCACCAAATACCAATAGCATCGCAGCACGTGGCCAAGACAGTCGTCACGACACCTTTTGGCATGTCTGAATTCCTTGGAATGCTCCTAGAATTCCGCAACGCCTCTCAAACCTTCCAGCGGTTCATGGATTCGCTGCTGAGGGAACTGCCTTTTGCCTACTGCTACCTCGATGACATAATCGTGACGTCCAACAGCTACGAGGAGCACCTAGAGCATCTTCGCGCTCTGTTTCAGGTTTTGCAGCAAGCAGGCCTATCTCTCAAGCTGAGCAAGAGCGTCATCGGCAAGAAGCAGGTCAACTTCTTGGGCTACACGATTTCGGAGCAAGGATTCGACCCTCCGGAGAGCAAGGTCCAAGCAGTGACGAATGTCCCAAGGCCAACCAACAGCATGCAGCTCCGTCGCTTCCTGGGAAAAGCCCTATTTTTGGCAAGAGAAGTACCTTAAGTGCTTGTGAAGAGTCACCAGAAAATTTTTGCACTTTCTTCTGAAGAATAGATCTTGGGATGCCAAGTTGATTTGCAATGCTTTTGCATGATTTTCCTTCAAGCACACTTTGAATAGCCAAGTACATTTGACCATCGCTCCAACTATTTCTATCTGTTTTTTTTATAATTTCTAACCATAATCACTGTATCTTTGGTTTTTAGTATTAATTACTTTAAATTAAAACTAATGTTAATCAAAGCACTTATTAATTCTAATTAAAATTCTAATTAAAACTAATTAAAACTAGTTAATAAGTGGAGTTGGAGCTGTGCCAACCTATCTTTGTTTACTTCTGCTCACTGCTGATTGCAGGTTAGAAAATATCTGTTGCCGTCGTGCTACCCGTGCTCCATTTTAACACAATTTTCAAATGTTTATAATAATTTTTATAAACATTTTCAGGAGATAAAGAAAACAAGGGCGATAGTTTAACATTCACATTTTTAAATACGATCAATCTCATTTGAAAAAATTATTATTTTCGAGTTGAGCCGACTAAATGAAAAATGAAGCCAACCTTTTTCTTTTGTTCTTTGAAATATATCATTTTATGAAACTTATGTTAGAATTTTTTAATCTCTTTATCTTTATTTATTAATTTATTGCTATTGCCCTTTGATGCTTAGTGGTACCTATATGTACCTCCTATTTCATTGATGTTTTTTGTTATAAAACTTTTATTTATACGTTCATTCCTCGTAGCTAAAAGGTTTCTCTACGATAACATTCTGTTCAAATATGATTTTTTCAGTTGCAAAATAGTTGTAAATAAGCAAATAGTAAAAAATGATTTTCCTGAAAATTTGCAAAATGACGTATGTTTTTATAAAATAGTATATTTTACTGTAAAAATTTGTACGCAGGGATTTTAGAGGTCGCTAATTACTAACTTGAAGTCATATTTTTAAAATTCAAAATGGCAGACAAAATAATTCCGTTTTTTCCGCCCCAAAACCCTCGACTACAAATTTTCAAGTGAATTCATTGAAAAGAAAAATGTGTGCATCAAAGGGTTAAAGCGACAGAATTATAAAGCACCTGTAAGTAATGCTAACATAAAATCGAGTAAAAAGAAAATATGTCCTTGCCGGCAAGTTTTTTTGTAGCTATTATAAAAATAATATACGTTCAAATGTTCTATACCGTTTCGGTACCGATATTTATCAGTTAACATATTTTTAAATATGTTTAAATTTATTTATAAATTATGTGTTACATATATATTGGAATAAATAATTAAGTTTGAAGAAGCTAAGTGCCAATGGATTGATAGCGGATTTTTATTATAAAAACAAGCGGCTTTGTGTACATGTACAAGTTTTTCACTACAATGCTAGTTGAAAGTTGTTTTAGAGATTAGAAAATGCAATTTTAAAGATCGTGGTGCTCCCACCTAGGCTTCATCTACAATGACTCATAAAATTTAAGTATTTTAAAAAAGCTATTAAGGAGCAAAAAAGATACGAATATAAAAAATAATTAGAAAATAAAATTAATTTTTTAATAAATCAAGTGTGAGTATAAAAATATAAAATATTAATTAATTAATTGTTAAAGACCTATTTCTTGCCAGAACAAAATTTCTCCCATATTTTCATTACTGCGCATCGTAAAGTTTCCAGGTCCAGCAATGTGCATGTATTGCAGATTATCAGAGCCGTTTACTGTTGTCCAAGTTGTTCCTAAATCGGGTTTTCTACAATTATAATTTAAAAAATTAGTTATAATTGTAATAATATGCATTTAAGGTATGTATGGAATAGTTTACTAACCCTACAGTAGCTACAGACTTCCAGAGATTGAGCATGTCTTGAAGCATCGCTCTATCTTTCTCAGTAGTAGTTGGATCTACGTACTGGTTCTCGAGTACAATGTAAATATCATCGTCGTGGCTTACGCCTGCAAAAAAATAATTCCGTAAATGTAGTAAATAAAATAGGTCATTCGTAATTACAGTAGTCAAATGTATAATGAAAATATTAATATTACCTAAGTTTTCTGTTGTATTTGCCAAATGGTCGCTAAAACTTTGTGCTGCTCTATAACTGTAATAATAAAACCAGACAGGACTCGTATGATAGTTAGCTTGTAATGTCGCTGCTCTTATAGCAGCAGTAACTATTTGATCATCTCCAGTCATATGCGTCAAGGTTTTTACGTCATCCTTATTTGTGCTAAATCGTTTTTCACCAAAATAATGCTTTTTTGCTGATTTGGTTAATGATACGTGTTTATTTTTGGGTATTGTATTCTGGAAATGAAGCATAAAAGGTGCTATTCTTTCCCAGTCCTTATCAGTGTGCTCAACCATTTTTTCATTTAAAATCCAAGCTGAGTGAAAGATATACAGAATATTTTTGATGTAATATTGAGAATTGAGAATATTTAGTTTAATAATAACAAACCTGCTGTTATGTAAAGTCCCTCTTCGCTTACGACTCCTGTAATCCATGGTACATCATTGGAATTGCCGTTTTCGATAATATTTTTTGGTGAATCGTTAATGAAATAGTTATTCTCAATTTTTTCGGCTACTGGTGGAAACAAGACATAAGAAAAATATAAATCCTCCTAAAAAAATAAATATGTTATATAAATTATGAGAAATTCATGTCAAATGTGTAGCACTTAATAAGAATGTAAGTATTAAAGATAAACCGTTTAAGAAGATCTTATTTGATAGATTCAGACTTATCAGTCTAACTTGTATAGCGATAAGTAGGAATCTACCTGTCTACCTCCTCTTAAAACATAAAAATAAAAATAAATATTTGTAACTTTGTAAACACATAACAAACATACCAATAATTTTTGCACTGCACTAGTAACATTATTAGCAGAAATTCGTTTAAGACACTGTATCATATCTGCAGAATCACCTGCCGGACAATTCAATGCATTCGCTAAGGTTTTGGTAGTTTGCGTAGTATCAGATGCGTATGCCCATCGTGCCAGAGCAGTGCCACTGAACGAAATCCCATTCTGAAATAGTCCAGCACTCATCGGTGACAAGTAATGATAGTGAACGCTTGCCCCACCAGCGCTAACTCCTGTCAAAGTAATTCGTTTAGGATCACCTCCAAAGAATTTGATATTTTCTGAAACCCATCGCAATGCCAGACTCTGATCTTTGAGTCCCATGTTTCCAGGAACTATATCATCTCCAGTACTTAAAAATCCGAAGGGACCAACACGATAATTAATAGTGACTAGTATGAGATCCTTATCCATAAGAAATTTGGCTCCATATTTGGAAGATGATCCATATTGGAAACCTCCGCCATGAATCCAAAATATCACTGGCAGGGATTCAGGTCCTTTTGTTGTTGGCGTGTAAATGTTCAAATATAGGCAATCTTCTTCTCCTAGTGTCATTCTTTCATATGGAGTATATTGTGCGCAAGGAGTTGGCGGTTTTACGGCATCAATGTCTTTTGACCAAGTCGGTATTGGAACTGGAGGCTGGCAAATATATTTTATCAAATAAGTTTTCAAAAAACCAAGTGATGATATATTTTACATATATTTTGCGTGATAAAACTTTAGACTGTCAAGCTGTCATAAGAGTGTAATTATTCTATAGTTTGGGTTGGAAAAGCCATATATTGGATATTAAATTTTTCAATGCTTATACATTAAATTTTAATACATTTATTGCAGTAAAAGCATAAGTAATCATGTATTTATTAACTGAGTAGTATAAGGCTAGTGAAAGTTTATATATAAGGTTCTGTCACCTTCTCATTATAAAAATATAGTCTATACGGAACATTTATTTTCTACAGTACACGTTAATATTAAACGAATTTTTTTTATAAAATTGAAAGCAATAACGTAACTATTACTTTACCTCAAAACGGAGTTCTCCAATCGGCGGTAGTGCAAACGGGATGCTTTCGAACGCGGCATATCGACGGCCTTCTGCGGATATTTTGTAATATCCATTAATTCCTCCTAAAGGTGTCTTGACGTACGGTGCACTATTATCTAAACACGACGCCTGGAATATCGTCCAACACACAATTATTAATAAATGGAAAATTACATTCATTTCTGATCTGTAATTTAAAGCCGTTATTGTAATACATTACCGAACATGAAAAATTTCATGCACAGTGAACAGCCAGACGAAAACATCGATCTTATATTACCGTTATCTTATTATTCAGATAAGGATGGATTAATTTATCAAAGCACTAGGCTTCGATTAAACTATTTAGTAGTATCTATTTCATAGAGAGATAATTATTTTTTAAACTTGTAGACAGAGTATATTCTATTTTTTTTAAGAGGCTGAATTAAATAACAAAATTGTTACGGACAGATATTAATATATTTTTAGTTAGAAAAAGAACATTCTTATTTTAAATATATTCATTTGTTTATCCAGATATTGTTGTATAAAAAAATAATAAAAAAGCGTTGCACAGAAATGTTTTATATTAGTTAGTTACCATTTGACAGTCGTTCTGAACGAACGTATGTTGTCCGTATGTTTTGGAATAAATAAGATCTAGTGAAAGATACTTTTTTATTTTACTTATTTTTATCTTTCTTTTTGTAATTCATGTTCCGATTGGGAACAACTTTATTGTTTTCAAATGCTTCATGTAATTATTTTGCAACTGCTAAAGTTTGGTTGTTGTGTTGATATAGATTTTTAGTTATTGTTGTATCGGGATCTTTTATTTTGCCAAGATGTATTACCTAACATATTTTTAAAATTATTCAATGAAGAGAATATTGACGGAGAGAAAAATCATAGAAAAATTAACCTTAATATCAGGATAAAAATTATACTGAAGTATGGTAACCGTGGGAGGAACCCCCCTTTTTTTACACATAATACCGTATTTTCTGCGATAAAAATATTGGTTTTCCTCATTTTAACCTATTTTCATTAGTTATCCCTTCTTTCCCTGAGTACCGTTAATGCCTGTGCAAATTTTCATGTGAACTTAGTACTTCCTTTGAGAGAGGTCAGTGCCGGTCTTGTTAGCAAAACAGTGTACTTTCGACATTCCGCTAATTAGATACAATATCTAATGCATTCCCATAACAATGTCTATATAAAAGTAAAATATTATTTGTGTCTGGTATAAAATGTAATTTTATGGTCTATAGGTACATATTCTCGCTCGATCATACATCTCCTTAAATTCCACGACACGAAGTGACTCCTTAATACCGACTCCTCGTTTTTTATTCCCGGTGAAATTCAGTGATTTTTCACTGCGTCTCGGGTCTAGTGGGTAGGGGGCAAAGGTCCCGGTTATACGCACGACAAAAGAAAACAAAGAAGATCGCGTCTCCGAAATCAAGCCTCACCCCGCGGAAAGGGAAAGGCCAAATTGCACCCGCGCGTCGGCGGAGGCGGCGTCGCGCTCTCGCGGAACGGATCGAAGCGAAGGTTTGCGCGGGGGTTGTCGTATATATATATATACACGCTTGTCGGGCTGAACCGCGAGATAGAAATGGAAAGCGAAACTCGGCTTGAATTTCAATGGGCGCGCGTAGCTGGGAGTTCGTGCCTGGAAAGCTAGTTTGGTATATATTCGGCTGCCTTTTCCTACGTTTTCGACTGAAAGAAAGCGGCTCGATGGTCGCAGTGTATTTTTTTTGGCGATGGTTTCTTACGTTTTTTTTTTGTTAGAGATGAGGAACGAAGAAAAGTTCGGGGAGGAAAAACGAGGGATGGGAAGTTTCCGTTGAATTAAGACGCTGACAAAATAGCTTGGCCAATCATCCTGGAAGAATATTATGCGCACTTGCATTGAGATCCTTGATTAGTTGGGGCTTTTCTTTTGGGAATTGAGCTATTTTACTTTCGGCGATCGGGAGCTTAAAATATTAGTTTTCTTTCGGTGGTTTAAATACTTGTAAATGCATGTAAAGCTTTGAGTAATATTTTTTTTTTCATTTTTACAGGGAAAGGCAACACCAAATTAGTATTAATTAATTGATTGATCAAATGAAACAATAATTTAATAACGTATTCTTTTTATCTTAAAATTGGTTTTTATCATCTTTAAGATCCACTCGTGCTGTTATCAATTAAAACAATGATTGATTATTCAAAAAAATTAAGTCATATAAATTTTTGTATCCCAAATTAAAGCAACCGGCTTGTAAACAACCTATACTTATCTCTAGAATCGTAGCAAATATTCTGCATCAAAGCAATTTGCATAGCTCCATATAAAAGAGATAATGTATCGAACGTATCGCCGTTGACATTTAATTAGTATATCATTACGAGGGAATTGCAAGAAACGCGACAACATCCGCAAAGCAACGCGACACTCGGGCACGGGGCAAAACATTAAAGTTTTTTCTCGCGTAGGGACGGGCCGCGCAAATCCATCCTAATGGATCAAAATTATTAAAGTCGTAACGGCTCGTCGGCTTCTCTTTCCGGGGCGTGTAGACACGTCAATATATATACAAGAAACGGCAAAGCCATGGACGCTGACGTCGACGGCGGCGGCGTTCATACAGGAATGCCCCGCGCGCTAAAGGGCGCCGCCTTCGCAAAAAGGATATTCCGTCAAAATGCTTATTTCCGGGCCACCGTCGACGCTGTCCCCTCGTCATTATCGCCGCCTTTTTTACCCTCTCCTCTCTCTCTCTCTCTCTCTCTCTCTCTCTCTCTCTCTCTAGAGAGAGCATCCGGTCTGCGCGGCTTTCGCGACAGAGAGA
>UELV01094506.1:0-25542 GCA_900490015.1 Megastigmus stigmatizans | reverse complement strand
GAGAGAGAGAGAGAGAGAGAGAGAGCAGTAACGCATGGGTATAAGAGTCGTCGTCGTCGTCGGCTCGTCGTCGGCTCGTCGCGTCGGCGAGCGCTCAAACGGGCCGCGCTTTACCTGCCGGGCCCCCGAGTTTTACGATCGTCGCGCCGAGGTGGCGATGTGTCCTCCGGTTATCAACCGGCCGGGATCTTAGCTCTTCTCCCCCTCTCCCCCTCCCTTCTCCGTCGCATTTGGGACTCCCTATACTATAACACAGAACTGTGCAGGACTCGAGTCGGTCTGCTCCTTTTTCCATGCCATCTCTCTTTTTCCTAGTCCGTCTGTGTGTCGCACGCACAAGGGCAAAAAGTGCCGCGCGCGTGTACCATAGCCAGAGAGAGAGAGAGAGAGAGAGAAAGATAGTAACCGCTTGGACTCTCTCAGCCAGGCTTCAGAACGATTGGATCCGCTAATTTGGCCTGAGAAGAGACGATACTACTCGAGGCAAGCATGCGACCGCGACGGCTTCTGGTCGTTATACCTTCTCTCTCTTTCTCTCTCCGTCGAAGGAAGCTCCTCTCTCATACCAGCAGCAGCAGCAGCATCAGCTCGCACTTATGCCGGCTGTCACGCTCAATTCCGGTGATTTATTTCCCGCCCTCCCCTGTAAAATATAATATGCCCATACTGCGCCCGCGCGCGGTTAATAAAGCGGAGCCTGATCGTTCCTTTGCCTGATCCTTCACGCGTTTAATAATACACACTGCGCACAGATCGGCTTTGAAAAGCGTATCTTTTATGCGTCTGTATGGTATATAGTGTGTATCTTGTCGATACGGCGAGAGAGATGCAGCAGCTTTGGTCTTTTATTCGAGGCGAACATTACAAGCGCGCGGATATATATATATATATATATATATCTATAGGTACATCGTCCACGTTCGCGGCGTGAATTTTTATGGCCGCGTTTATTGGTGATTAAGTCGCCGGCGAATCACGCGTGGACGCCGCTGTTATTATAAACTCTTATTGGCGAAACGAGTTTTTATATATATACACACACAGATAATATATCCCCACCCCTTTAATTCGTTATTCATTTAATAAGCGAGCGAGCTGACCGCGGCCTATGTGTGCGTGTGTGTGTTTGTGTGCGCGCGCGCGACGAGGAGAAGAGATATTTCATTTCACTTAGAGAGCTCGTTAAATACTCTCGCGATTTCTCGTTTTGTTCGGAAAGCGCTGCTGCTGTCGGTGCTTATGTGACTCGCCGCGGCTGCAGCGTGTTTATGAAAAATGCGCGAGAGCTAAACTGCGTGCACAGGTTTAGTGCGGCCATATATATATATATATAGGCGCGTTAAACTATGGGGAGGAAAAACCGATTATCCAATGCGTGCGATCGTGAGTGTTTGTGTATGTGTGTGTATTACGTGTTGCACGTTTAGAGAGCTATTAATTATTAATTATCGGGTTTAAAGTGTTTCGGGAATTAGTTGCGGACTGTGGTATTTTGAGCTAATTTTTATTGCAGCCAAGAATTCTTGACCAATCGCTAGGTTTAGTAAGTATACAATCTACAGTATAGATTTTATTCTTTATCTTTTTTTAATTACCAAGGAAAATTCAAAGATTTTGTAACAGAGAGGATGACGTTAATTCTTAATATCATTGCTTTGTGTGCGAAATAAAATGATTATCTTCCAAAGTTATTTTTTTAGACCCTCTAGTCAATGGGGAGTTGAAAAAATATAACGATAAAAATCGAGGTCTTACGATACTTTGTATTGTCTACTTCCACATCATTATTATGTTATGAAAAGAATGATTTTCATTTTATTAATATTAACTAGGATTATATAGTTTTAAAATTCAAGGTTTTTTCCTGTATGCTATAAGGAACTGTAAATATTTTGTACGAGAGTAATCTTTAGAGTTCTCCTTATTAGCAGTGTATAATACAGATCAAAGATAAACGATTGCTTCGCTGACACAAAAAAATTAAACGTATTATTGCAACAACCTAATTATTTCCCAACAGCAGCTATAATTTCTATATATATATAAACATTTCTTTACTCGATATTCTCTAAAAAAGAAATGAAAATGAAAAAGTCTTTATGAAGAACACCAGCGAGAAGCGACCTTTATTCCACTCGATCTACTTAGCTCGGATCCTATATAAAAAAAACTGAGATCCGCCAATTCCGGAAGAACGCATACACCTCACACACGAAGGAGAAAAAACAAAAGCAGGCCAAGCATACACAATATACTTTAGTGAAATCCATGCACGAATCGTAACTATACACACAGACACACACACACAGTCCAACAACCTAATGAATTCGTTCAATTTTGACAAAAAAGGCCCGCGGAAACAATGGCGCATTTAACATATGTGCGCTCGCGCGGCAGTGAGCTCTCACTGCTCCGACATTATCGCACGTGGCGCATCTCTCATTCTCCCGTATATACCCACACACTCACACACGATCTCGCAGAGAGAGAGAGAGAGAGAGAGAGAGAGAGAGAGAGAGAGAGAGAGAGAGAGACGAGACAATCCACGTTCGTGCGTGTACAAGATATAGAGGAAGCGGCTTCGTCGTCTTCGTCGTCGTCGTCGGCGTCGTCCTCACGAAAACCGGACGACTTGGCGTGAGACGAGACGTGACATCGTTTCGCACTGAATGGCCGCCTCTATGTACGAAAAGTGGTATAATATGTAAGATACGATATATACACGTGCTGAGCGCGATAGAACGGTTATACACGCGGACGCGGGTCTTTAACGTATGAATTATAACAAGCGTGTAGACTAGCTTTTTTGTCGCGACACATGTTCAGGTCGGTGAGGCTGCTGCTGCTGCTGCTTGGCCTTTTTTTTCTTCTTCTTGTCTTTTGCCGCAGTTCTCTCTCCTATCCTGCCTCCTTCTCTTTCCTCTCCCGTTGCCTCTTGCGTTTTCTATAGGTATACCAACATAAATTACAAAGTCTCTCTCTCTCTCTCTTTCTACGCGACGCTTTCGTCTCTTTCGCCCCACGGCTCTCCTTCCAAACTTCGAGGCGCAAAACATACACGCGTTCAGAAAGTTTTGGCTCCGAGCGAAGCTTCAAGCTACTCGTGCTTTACTATAAAACGACCTTCATAAGGGATCTTATTTCAAATGATCTACGCTTTATGACCGCGTGACACTGCGCTCTGTTGTAAGTGATATAAATTAGATTGATGCTCATCGGTGTTGAGAATTATGAACTGCCGAAACTTTTAAGGTAAGATTGAATGATGCACTTCGTCCAGAATGTATTTTCACGTTTGAATTTAGATCTTAATCGATAGCTCTTTTGTATAAAAAATAATTTCTTTTAAAATATTTTTTATTAAAATAAAAAAAAACAACAACTTTAGATACTCGGCATGTATCTATTTTCATACCATTTATAAATTGTACAAATACGAAATTTTCCCCTGCGAAGGATTAATTATTTATTAATTTAAATCAAATGAGCAAGTAGATATGCAATAATTAAGTTTTTTAATAAACTATTACTTTAATATAAAGCTTACTTTATAAAAAGGTCTTTGATTCAGTTTTAAAGGGGCTACACGAGACCAAGACAGGGCGTTATTTTTAAAATATTGACTTGATCTTAAAGTCTTGCCATGAAAATTCTTGGTCTTGCGATATTGTTTTTTATTCATTTAAATACTTTTCATTTTAAATGGTTTGTTGAATTTGATGATTCGGAGTATTAGTAATTGAATTTATGGCGATAATCTAGATCGATTTTTTATTTATTGCTGTCTCTGCCTCTTTGTTTAATCTGTCCACCTCTTCAGTTAGGAACAAATGATAAATTTATAGCTGCGGAAGTATTACAGTGCCTATAGACTTTTCGATTTTCTTTTGTACTAGTACAATCAATTGGTACAATTAATTCATTATCCAGCGCAGAAGTAAGATGAAAACATTTTTTTACCGACGGAAAAGTAACAAAAGATAAAATCTGTTAGCGGAAAGGAAAGTGTAAAAAGTCAAAATACGAATCCTAAAATAATTACAGCAACAGACTTAGTTACGAAAGACGTTTTCAGTCAGTTTAGTTATGAAAATTATTACCGAATTGAAAAAAGAGAAAATGGAAAAGTGAGCGTTTGCTTGGAATGCGCGTAAAAGAACTTGCACAAGGAATACAAAATAAATAATAACAAAACAATTAACATACTAAATCCTCTGAAAAGACGTCACTCTTCAATTTACCATACTAAATTCAAGTTATCCATAGAGAATCAAAAATATCTACTTTCCAAGCAAAAAAAATACTCCACTACTTGTCGATCGATGCAAGTACCTTAAATTGATATATTCGTATTACAGTTCTTTACAAAACAAATTTTTTTTACATTATGAACTGTTTAATTTTAGTTCTAAATTTAATAACAATTTAAGTAATGATTTAATACTCCTAAAAAACAGATGTGTAAAGTAAACATATTAATTTTATTCGTGTATAGTTTGTTAAATATAAAGTTGATGACTTAGGATAAGCTTTTTAACTAAAATAAATTGTATTGAATTTGAAAAAATAAATGTTACTATTAAATATGTTAAAATAAAAAAATAAAGTGTTTTATTTATATGAAATAATTTTTATGAGAAAATTCCCCCTTTGTCGTATATTGTGCCATATTCTTTAATATAGATACCTATTTTAAAATTTTATTCAATATATGCTTTCAGTAGCTAGAACCATGACTTTTCACATCGAGATTATTGACAAAACCAAGATTCGACTCACTTCGATCTTGGCATTGTCTTGATAATAATTTGCGCAGTATCGTCTTAGTTCTGTCTTGAATTTAAATACACGATCAAAATTAGTCTCGAGCCTCGTGCAGCCCTTACAGATTATCTAATACAAGTGAAAAAAAAAACTGCGTTTTTATTATGGGAGTAAAAAGACTATCGAATACAACGCATGAAAAAATAAATAACGATCGCACTTATTTAAACAATGAGATGCAATTTATCCCGCCCCTAAGTCACTATAGGCCGTTAAGCACGTCGCAAAGCCAAGCGAGCTTGACACCCAAAGCTCTCTCTCTCTCCTCGAACGTTCGACCCTGTGCGCGCGCGCGTCCGCCCGGCCGCCCGAGTAAAAATACGAGACGCATGCGCCTACGAACTTGTCGATATAATACCGCGCCTCTCCGTCGCACCCTTCGCCCCTACACACACACACGCACGCGCACGCACACCGCACAGAGACACACAGAGACGCAGTAGCCCGCATTTTGGCCGAGAGCCCCGACGAATGCCCGCTGGCGTCCACCATCTTCGCTGCTGATCTATACTCGCGCCCCGGCGATTTTCTGATACGATGGAGTGAAAATAAATTTTTTGTTCCCTCCCTCTACGGTCTCTCTCCCTCCCGATGTACTTTATACACGAGAGCGAGTTTCGTGCCAAAGGTCGCTTGCTTTATAACTTTGGATACTACCGGGAGATTGTACGCGAGCGCTCGCATCTCGGCCTTTGTGTCGTGGCGAGTGTGTGGCTGGGCACGAAAAGATATATCTCTGTGTGTGTGTGTGTGTGTCGGAGCGCCATTTTTCGCCCGTAAATTTCGGTGACATGCGAACTTAAATTAAAATTGAATGGGAATTATTGCCGGCCGCGGGCAGATTTCTTTCGGGCCGTATAATGTAACAAATCGAGGTTTTGCTTTCATTGGTATAATGCCGATTTATAAAATTCATGCGTGAAAAATATTTATATATAGAAGTAAATTGTTAAATTCGAAATATGCAGTTCATAGGCGCGCTATTTTATGCTGTGTAAAATTTGGCACAGAACCCCACATATTAGTCGCAAGAACTTAATTTATATAATATAAAACTACGTAGAGAAATTTTCTTTCTCTTATAACTTTACCCATGATGCGCTGGATACCATTTTTCATACTTTAATTATCACGCATTCACCTGGAGATTTCTCATTAATTTCAGTGAATTCCTAAACGTAGTTTGTAATAAAACTATACATGTAATTCTGTATTCATTAATTCCTCACTGCCACCTGGAATCGTCCGATTAATGGCAAATAATCAGATATAATCGATTCTAATTACTTTTTTTTTTCTTCCCATCGAGGCAGTAACTGAATAACCAATGAATCCGCGCCGCATAGGTATAATCTCCCGATATAATTACATCTCGTATAGGACACAGAACGCGACGCAGAACTCGATTTTCCGCACTTTGCCCGTGTTTTTGCTCCGTTTAAGCTCGTATAAGACAGCCCGTGTACGCAGCCCGCTCTTATATTACGCAATGACCCACAGCCTTATTCGCATCTCGAACTCGTCACTTATTTAGAGCCGACTTTTATAATGGACGACAACAAAAAAAAAGGATAGTATATAGCCGCATGGGCTGACAAATTCGTCGGCGAACGCACGGAATAGTTAACTCAATTTATAAAGAGCTCGTATGTAAGCCTAGCGAGATCTCGCATTAGGGAAAGGTATAAGCGAATCGAGGAGAGAGAGAGAGAGAGAGAGAGAGAGAGACGTGCGTGTGTGCATGTTTATACGGCTACGAGTGCGTGCGCGCGTGTGCACTTTCCTTCATTTCCACTTAATTCGATTGCGCCTACTGACCTGACAACTATCACCTCCATTTCAACCCGTCGTCGTCTACGTCCAGCAGCCGGGGAAAAGAAAATTTCCGCTAATCGTGCAGCGCTCTGTAGAACCTGCACTTTCTGCGTGCATCGCCAGTTTCATGTATATATATATATATGTGCATGCAAGAGTATTTCGATCAGATATTTTATACATATATATAACTGTATAACGTTTTGATAAATTTCGTTAAGAGATTTTATGAATTTCCGAAAAGATTTTATAATTCTGCGAAAATTGAAATAAAGATTGATCTTAAAGACAGTATGACATATATGAATAAAAAGCAATAAAAATAGCAAAAGAAACCATTGATAAGTACTTGTCGAATTTCCGCTGTAGTATAGAATTAATATATACATATAATCAACCTTGCAGAATAATCCATGGCGATTAAAATTGCATAAATAAATTGATATATTTAATAACTCTCATTAAAATTAGTGATAAAATGGTATGATGATGAAATTCGAATTTCCAGAGTTCACATATTGGTCGATATTACCTACATCGTACGAAACGGTCGACAATCAGTAAAATTTATAGCGAGTCGCGTTTGATCCACCGCCCCTACTTATAAGCAGCGCCAACGACCAAAGTTTTTCATTTGACTTATACCCAGCGCGCGGTTATCTCCTGGCCATTTGTACGTTGGGAACGTTGACAAAAAGAGCATTTAGCCGCGCGGCGCTGACAGAGATTTTTATCTCTATAACTTTGCGTCGAGACTCTGGTGCGTCGTCGTCGTCGTCGCACGCGCGGTATATAGAAGGCGATGCAGATGGGTTTTTATACACTTGGTTCGTAATTTCCTTTAGAAAATACCGAGGAATGCGCGCCGAGCCACGCAAGGCCTCTCCGCGCCGAGAGCAGCAGTTCAATTAATGGAGTAAAAAATTCTCTGCTCTAGATAAAAAAAGTTTAAGTGTTCGCCGCGGCGCGAGAGGGTCTATTCTCCTTAAAATGAACCTGAAGAAGATTGTTAAGTCGGTCGCGCAAGAGAGCAGCCGAGGTCGCGCTCGCCCGCAAGATCCGAGAGTAGCTCTTCTTTTCTGCCCGCTCCGCGAGCACCGCCGACTTTTTTTTCACCTCTCTCTCCTGAAAGCTTCGTAATGGATTGCTGTCTAATTGCCGCTGCGGCTAATTAACATTCGTTATTAATCGCGGCCCGTATGTAATTTATGATTTATAAGCAATAATTATATCGTCGGCGACGCTCGTCGACGGCTAACGATTTAATGAATTAGGCCTGCGCGAATTCTAGCTTCTTTCATTCCGCGCGACTATACTTGTAATTACCTATCATTGGCTTCGGATCGTCTTATTAATGGAATCATTAAAAACAATATACACCTTAATTATTTCGTTCAGCTTTCAATGACTAATTAGTATGCCAATCTAAATTTCATCGGCTTATTATACAAGGGGAAAGTATGACAATTGTGAGAGAGCGAGAGAGAAAAAAAGGAACACAGGGCAGAACATGGCGACGTAGCCGCTATCGGTATGATCTATCAAAGTGACAGATGTAAGACGCATGGAAGCGGCCAACTGAAACTGTCAAAGTCGTAGCTATTCTCCCTGTATCTCATGTTAAGCGATGATTCTTATCGAGGACATAACACACAAAAAAATAGAGGAATAAATATGAATGCCCCCTTACTCGCATTCTTTCTAATAAATTGTAACACACTCACTTTCTCTGTCGTATACATAATAATGAATGTTTAAGTTTAGGTGAAAAAAACATGCTATACCAACGTTTTGTGCACATATGTACACACTTTGTATATTATAGAGTAGCACACCAAAGTTTTGTTTTAAATATTATTGCAGAAACAAACCAATCGCTATTATGTCGCATAAAAAATAAATTATGCAAAAATATCTTATGGCTTATCGGAGTGATGATTATATATCCGCCTACTGTACGTTGTTGGAAATCAATTTAACAAAAGAAATGGAAACAAATCGAAAGCACGTCATCATAAATAAGCGTCCTTTCCGAGAAGCTCTAGATCATCGTGAACCTCATTTTTTTCCTCGACAATGGCCACATATTGTTTTGATTAAAAGTAACCTTCCCAAATATGCCAAAAATAGAAGTAAAAGCACGCGAAGGCTGCAGAGAGAGAGAGAGAGAGAGAGAGAGAGAGAGAGAGAGATAGAGAGAGAGAGAGGAGACGGTCGAACGCGCGTCGAGAGAGACTGCAGAGAAGGAAAGCAATGAAAAAAAAAGTGAGAGCTGCTTGTATACAACAAGCGCGGTAGCAGGCCTCGAACCCTTGGAAGTAGTATACCGAGCGAATGACAGACGAGAGAACTGATCTATTTAAGTATCCTCTTTCTTTCCTCTTTTTCAGCGTAGGGAAGAGGCGCGGGTAACAACTTTCTCGGAGCGTCATATATTAGCCAAGTATTTTAGGTTCCCCCGCGCACAAGAGAGAGAGAGAGAGAGAGAGAGAGAGAAAGAGATATGCGCCTAGTTTAAATGGATAGCGCGTCGGGAGCTGCTTTGCATCGCTTAAAAGCCGAGCTTTCGACCATTTTCTCGTAATTTAAAGCTTCGCCGACGAGTCTCTCTCTCATGCGCGTGTGTGTATATGTGTATGTGTGTGTGCGTGTATCCCTTAGCGCGTCTCTATCGGCGTCTGCGGCCTTTTTCGCGATAAGTGGGTCGTTTATGCCTTTATCGCGTGGAATCTGCACGTGGGACTCTAACGAGTTTTCTCTCGCGGCGTATATATACACACAGTGTTATACAGCTTGTATTGTACAGGTGTGTACTCGCTGTAAATTTTTAGTGCATGCACGCGGCCTCTTGTGCCAGCTTTTTCCCCAGCTCTTTTTTTTTTGTTGTTGCACCAAAGCAACTCGACGGGTATGCGATAATCTGTCATTAATTGTAATTTATAGCGATTACAATCGAAACATTTTAATGATGTTCGAGGTACATAATGAACAATGAGCTGGGTTCTCTCGTTCTTCTTTGCAGGGCATTTTCTGCAGTTATATACGGTATACCAATAAATTCAGAGGTTTGTCTGTACGAAAACAAAAAGAAAATGATTATACATCCACTGACGGATTAATAATTATTCGCGTTCGCTTTTGACACTATATTATTTAGCGTAAAAATCACAATGAAATTGCTTCATTGCGCAATATATAGCGCACTCGACGATCGCCTAATTTGTTCAATCAATGAAAGCCCGTAAAAAGTTTCCTATAAAAAAAAAAAAAGAAATTGCTCACTTCCCTCAGCTCATATCAGCTCGTTAGACCCGACGTCAATAAATTACAACCGAATCGTAAATACTTCATCGCTATCTGATTACAATATCTTTGGTAGTCAATAATGGAAAGGTCAATAATTCAAATGGAAAACCAATGCACCGTGAATGACTGCGTAATCGTTTCAAAGCACATGCTGCACACACACACACACACACACACACACAGGCGTAACTGTTTCGAACTTGTTGATTAGCAATTCAAATGAATCTGCCATATGAGAAAAATTGAATTACACGTCCAATTGCTCTAATTGCATTCTCTGAACGAGAAATCAGCGTATACATATCCTATAAGGTTTTCAAAAACGTGTATACCAGGGATCCACGTCGATGATCTGATACAGCCCTGGCGAAATGTATGTGCATACAACGGAACAACGGAAATTAGCGCTCGCGCGATTCAGAGACTTTCCCACTATACACACATACATGTACAACCGCGGAGAGTATAAAGGAGCCGCGGAAGAAAAAGGTCCGCTAATGCGTCAATAATACGGCTGCTGCAGCAGCGCGGCATTTGTGCGCTCTGGAAGTTGGCTGGTGCACTTGCACACACCGCATCATGAATATGCATCGACGTCAGAGCGTCGAGAGACATACGAGATCCGCGACCGAATTAGCAATAAGGCTCAATCGCGGTCCGGTATACATACATAAGCAAGTTGACGCACTCTATATATATATATATAGATGTATAAACACTCTCGTGCGGACTCGCATGGGTTATATATCGCGCGAGCGGCGCGCGGCGAGAGAGCTGCAGCGAACTATCCTTCAGTCGTATTAGGAGAGATCAACTATCGTTCGTAATTTGTTGTTCTCGCTTCCACGGAATAAATCTTGGCTGCCTGCATGCTAGTGTTGCACTCTGGCTTTCGTCTAGAGTTGCTTTTATATATGTGCAGTGTATATAGACGAGTGCACACGTATATACACACTTGCACCGGGCTACGCAATCCGATACACACAGGCATTGCAAACACACACACGTATACAGGCGCGCATGAGCGTTTGCTCGCGGGAGCATTCCTTTGAAGCATGCGCGCGCGCGCGCTCGTGAAAAAGTGCGCGCCTTAATGGCTTTTATATATATATATATATATATATACCGACAAATGCATGGCGAGGGGTATTATAAGTCGTAGGTGCACGGCCGCGCCGCGCTGCTGCACACATACTACTACTTATACACTGTTGGCAGCTTCTAGTCCCGGGATGTATAGGATCGAATGAGATAGACGGAGATGGGGAGATAGATAGATAAGGTGTACAGAGAGAGAGACGCGATGCAGGCGAAGCTTGTCGGACGCCAGAGGCTCTCCCGCGGTATTTCGACTTCTATGAGAGATCTTAATTGAATTTCAGGGTCACTATTGCCGTACACATATACACACCACTGGATGGCTATATAGCTAATAGGGGACTGTTGCTACTGCTGCTGGTGCTGCAGTTGCGCGCGAATGCGGGAATTCGTTATTTTTCGAATTCAAGAAATCGCTACGACCGGCCGACGGCTATGCAGGCTTTTTCAGCGATATATTTTCTCGTTCCGAACCGAGCGCTGGATTTTATTGGCCGTTAAATGGTTCAATTTGTTGATGGTTTTATATACGCGTCGAGCGTCGTATATATATATAGTCGGGTTATAGTATAGTGGTGTTTGCTCATTGCGTGCAGCGAGACATGCTCCGTGAATCTGTATTATTTAGCACCTCCGCGCTGCCGTGCGGCTTTTCTTCTTTTTCCTCGCATCTCGTATTTATATTGGCTCGTAATATCGCATCCTCATTATTCTCTACAAGTGTTTGCCCAATACTCGATATCTCGCGCTCGATAATCATCGAGGTAATAGCCCTCGTAAAAGTTTTAACTACCCTCGATTCGTTCATTATTTGTTTTTCTTACATTAGACCATAACGTATACCTATACATACACAAATCCCGGAATGTCGATACCGTAAAAATAAAGCGCATTTTCCCTGCACTTGAAATTTATTTATGTCTCAACGACACCGAAGCGGCATATTTCGCCGAAATAAAAAATATTCATCATCGTTACCAAAACAAGCGCGAGGACTACGCTCATAAAAACAATGTACCGATGCACGCGCATCGTGCATCATCCGCAATTCATATAATATACTTTCAGCGGCGATCGTTCGCATACAGAGACAAAAACGCGCACGCACACGCACACATAACCGCGCAACAATTGTCATTCGAATTTTTATGAATGCGCAGCCACGTTCACACTATCAATCTTCCTTAATAACACTCGCGAAAAGGGTATACAAGCTGGGGCCGAAAATCCAAAAGTCACGCAGCGGCAGAAGCTCGTAAAAAAAGAGGTATACATCGATCCCCAGGTGCGTGTTCTTCTGTTGTGAAAATCGTTCGTACCAGAGCTGTCACATTTTGTTCCTTAACGATCCTAAATCGCGAGGCAATATCCATTCTCGTGTCCCGCGAGAATATACGTAGGTACATATACGTGCCACCAAAAAGCCGCCGATATCGACCGAAATTGCGCGCGAAATCAAAGTCTCAAACTTGCTGCGTTGCTTGTTTCCTGCGCTTGGCTATATAATACCGGTTTGCGCAAAAAAATTAATACGTGACCAGCGCCTCTATATATACGCGCGTCAACATAAAGTGTCCGAAGGGCGGCTATACGCATACAAACACACACACACACACACACACACACACACATACACAAATACAAATCCGTTGGTCTCTCGGATGCTCAAGAAAAACCTGTTTGCTGCACAGTGCCGCACAGCGAAGGGCGTCCCGATATCTCACCGATCGGGAAATAATATAAACGACTCAAGTTCGCGCTTATATATATACCGCGACGGTGCGCGCATTTTCACTCGCTGGCTAAATAACGATTGTAAAAGTGTGCGCGTGGTTCTTTTAAAACTGACTTGTCTCCCTCTATTTCTCTGTGACGCTCGTGAGCTCGTGTCTCTATCTCTCTTGTTTTTTCTCTCTTTAACATGCCTATGCGCGAAAACGTTAGATCGGGAATAGAAAGTCAGCGGCGGCGACGCGAGAAGAAAGCCGCAGCGTTTACTGGCGGCATTAAACGTAATTTGGCTTCGATATATATTGCTTAAAATCGCCTGTGTGAATGTCTGTGTGTTTATAGAGTCTCTGGTGGTGCGAGCATCTTTTGCGCGCTCGCGCAGTATGTAGTGTAATGGGCTGGAATTTGAACGTGTAGACCGGCGACGGAAATGGACTTTAAAGAAAGTATAGGGGACAAAAAGCTTAGCGCGGCCGGTCTTTAAAGGGAAAATACGGGTTTTTAATTAATTTTCTATTACGATGATTAGTACAGCTAACACAGTTCTTTTTGATAAGCTTGGTGAAATGTACGCAGTTGTCGAACAATTCGGATGTAGTGAACACAATGGAGTATAATTTACTCTTAATTCTCTCTAATAACTACTTCATGATTTAGTCAAATCAAGATAATTACACTATTTTACAAATATATGATACCCTGTAACTTTTGCAATATATGTGAATGTAATAAAAAAATCTAAAAATAAATGTAAAAATAGAACAATTGAAATTTTTCTTAACATGGAACCACTGAATTAGATCTACGAGTTTGATTTTGAATATGACACGATGCCAAGATATCTCAAAACTATTGTACCAAATTATTGTCAACGTATTTCTTGTGGATACCGCAGCAAGATTTTGGCAATATACTGAAGGAAGCATTGTCAAATATTTTTGATTCTTTGAACTCAGAAAATTTTATGTTACCGACAATCGAAAAAAGTATTGCCAATGTATTTTAGCTGCAACTAAAAAATTTGTATAAATCGATATTTCAGCATTACAACGTTATCGTTATACGATAGTAATACATCTTAACATAAGTTATTGGACTTGAAAAAATAAAAAAATATTTTAACAATACTTCTGCCAATACATCGTCAACACATTGCTGAAGCGTCTATGCGAAACATTTTGCTTATGATTTCGACAATATATATATATATATGGGAGATATAATATCCTAACCGTTTTTGCACGGTCGATAATCAATCAGTATCCGCTACTCCTCCATCGCACCAATCCAACAGCGATACTGTACATAAACCAAACTCGCGCAATCATTGTCTACCCTCGGCAAACTCGCCCAGACACCACACAACTTAATACATTTTTCCACTCCATTCCTCTCTCGTTCCTGTCGGAATACTTTCTTTACTATATGCATTATAGACGCGCGAGTCGCTTTCTACGAGAGATGCATGCTGAACACGTGTTCCTTCGTGATGTATATCAGGGAGAGAATCCGAGCGCGAGAGCCGCCTGCACACTTTGTCACCCCGGGCTCGCACTTCGGGGCCACGCCCTTCGTCAAAACGAATATGCCACTACGCGGGTGTCTGTGCACAGTGGTCGCGTAAACGACGCCGACCTCAGCTCCACCCGTCAAATCTCATCTGTACGTTATACATATAGATATGGGGTATGAGTCAGGGGCCTGCAGACGCGGACTCGCTCGTCTGCGTAATTATTTCCTCGGATGAATTATCGCGTACACGATATGTACGAGCCTCGGGATTTTCTTTCCGGGATCTTAACGCATGTACGTGTGTGTGTGGTACATAAGGGTGCGCGTGTGTTGAGCTTCCTCGTGTTATATATGGCGCGACGCTATTTCGGTTTCACCGCGCGGAGTATCTGGGATGGATGTTCCTTTATGTTTTGGGAGCTTTTTTTGGCTGGGGAGTAAATTAATTGATTTCAGACGGTTGTGTTGCGTGTTAATGAAAATGCACGGCGGTATTTAGTCTCGGACTATAAGATCTTGGTCGAGTGTGTATGGTAATGGGTCATATTTTTGAAATGATCAATTCGATAACAGCCTTTATAGGTTTTACACTATATAGGTTTATTTTGCCGGACAATCAAATCTCTGTCAGCTTGTAAATTTTATGATAATTTGTAAACAGGAAATATTATAAAGGATTTTATAAAAAAAAAATAAATAAATATCAAGTACATAAAAGAATCTTTTGAATGTATATAATAAGTATGTACTTTAAAAAAGTGGTACGGGCATATATATTCACTGTATCTCCCGAATTCATTACGGGAAATCTTTCTCTCCCACGAGAAAGGATATTATACAGGCGTGTATATCGCCCACAGAAACGCAACAGGCCGCGCGTCCGTGTCGCATGCCACGAGAGCCCGTCGATCTACGTCGGACAATTAATTAGAAATTATTCGTCGGATATCGGAGGGCTGATCACTGCCTCACGATCTACTATGTAACCTGCGTAGAGCGACGAAGACAGAGAGAGATAAAGAGAAAGAGATAGAGAGAGAGAGAGAGAGAGAGAGAGAGAGAGAGAGAGAGAGGAGAGAAAGAGAGAGTGTATAGAGGCGGCTCGAACTCTTTGATGCGTCAGCTGTCCCACCGGACCACTTTTTCGCCCTGCATCCCCATACATACACGCGCGAGTAGAGCTTGCTACTGATCTTCCTCAGTATGCACACACACACAAGCACACACACACACACTGACTCGTATGCCACTTACGACCAAATAGAATTTGGCAGAATACACGGCGGGCAGTTTGTATCCATCTAGTGAGAGAGAGAGAGAGAGAGCGAGAGAGAGAGAGAGAGAGAGAGAGAGAGAGAGAGAGAGGGACAGTGACATCACGAGGACGCGCATACTTATGCTTTTTAGTTATATATATATATATGTGTGTGTGTGTGTGTAAACTGTAGGGATAGGCGGCTCAGGCTATTGTTTTCTTATAGCAACGTTGGGGCATCGACGCTCTTAAACGATATATTAGCGACCGAGGCGCGCGTTTCTCACGAAAAACCGCTGCTGCTGCTGCTGCTGCTGATGGTAGCACTGCTACTGGTGGACACAGGGCGTGTGTCGCGCGCCGCGTCCTCGCGCTTTTACTTTCGCCCGCATTCCTAATCGCGGCGATTCTCTCTGCGTCTACAATCCGTCTGTGTGTGTGTGTGTGTGTGTATATGCGCGCGTGTGAGTGTGCGGATTCTGACCAGAGCCTTATGGCTTATCGGAAATATTTAGCGCTAAAAGTATGCGTGGATATATATGCGTAGTCGGACTGCGCGCACGGGTATCTTGTTAATTTAGACGTGCTTTTTGTGGAGAACGGTGATGATTATGGGCCTATTAGCAATGCAAATTGGATATAGGAGACTCTGGTGTGCTACCGAAGTATTCGCGAGATTATGTCGTTCGTGTATATATATCTATGCGGATACGCGATGTTTTTTTTGTTGTTGACGGGTCGATGTTTAAAAATTACAGAATTTTCGAACGATGTCGCACGGGATAGATTTTTTCCTTCTCGCTTCATGCTAATGAGCTTTTATATGAATGTCTATCGAGTTCCGATATAAAATTACTCGCGCGTGGCTCCTTGTCTACGCGGAATTTCAACTCTGGATTCGTTCGTTTAAACAAGATTAACATTATCTGAGAGATTAGTACATTAGACATTGAATGAAATATTTGTCTATCGACTGCGTATTTTTTTTTTTTTTTATTGTTTCGAGTTACGATATAAAAGACAGTGCGCGGTAATTTATGAAATTCGTGCGCAACGAAATAAGAGTCATTTTGACGATCAAGGAGTTTGTATAGCGAGTTCAATGGGCGTCGTAATTAAATTTATAGCTATCCTAATTAAAAATGCTTTATGTGCACCACGCTCATTAAGAACATATAATATACGCTTTGTCAAAAGAGTTACGATGTTTGAGTAATGACGTGCACTTATATATACATTCGCAGTAAAAGTTAATCGAACCCAAATGATATAATACTTTATTCTCCCGCAATCAATCATCGAATTAGAATAATCCGATACATATTTCGAATCCGAATCTCTACAATTTTCGTTGAAAACGTGGCATGAAGCATCGATACGATCGATATGTACAAAGCCACGGCGTACGCGAAAGGAAGAAGAAAAAAAAGACAACCCGCCATCAGGGACATGAAATAAATAATGACGAGCGAAGAATCTACAATCGAGGCGATTTTGCATAAAAGGCGTTGCGTATATATAACCCTCTTTGCGGCCGTCCTGTGCGAAAAATCGACTCCCGATAGACATGATTTGCTGCCTCGTACGCCAGCTGTTATACGCACCTTAGCCGCGCAAACTCAACAAGAAATTGTTATATACTTGCATGCGTGTATATGTATATGTATATGCGTGTGTGTGCGTGTGTACCCGATTCACCTTATGTACATTTCTTTTATTCGGCTGCATATATATATGTACGCATTCCGCGTGCTCTACTCCTATTTAAAATGCAGCTGTACACGCGCCGCACTTTTTTCTCTCTCGCGTCTATACGCGTGTATAATATATATCTTTTACCTTTTGTAATACGCGTGTATAATGCCGGAGAGAGAGAGAGAGGGACAAAATAAAAGAGAAAGGGGAAGAGAGGGAGAGAGAGAGAGAAGCTTATCTGATATCGGCTCGGAGGGAACAAAAGTCACCTGTCACAAATGTCACACTACTACCTTCACCGCGGCAAACGGCCCAGTCATGCTGTGACGACGACAACGACTCGACGGCTCGTCGACTAGAAAGCGATACGAGGAGCCTTGCAAGAGGGTCGACTTCTCTCTCTCTCTCCCTCTCTCCCTCTTTCTCCCGAGGATTTTTTACAAGATCATTAAAGAAATTCCCGCGCTGATGCGGCTCGGGATGTTATATACGCGCGTGTGTGTGTGTGTGTGTGTGTATGTGTGTAAGAGGGGCCGTAGAGAGAATTACTTGGATGTCTTTTTCTTTGTTTCGTTATGTCTGTCGTAATGAGCGTGCATAAATCATCGATTACTCGGTTCTGCTCGTAATGATTGTTTTAAGATTAAGATGTAAATTAATTACTCTGCTGCACGTTCGCGTATGGGAGCGTTGAGAAAACACAGAATGCGTCCGTAAGTATATATACTCGCGATCGAGTTTTTGATGAAATATAAACGAGGCGTATATTGATGATTTTGCACTCTGTCGAGCAGATTTTTCCATTATATCGAGCGCTCTGTGCAAACAATTGCTTTTCAACGCGAAATCGCACTTGATCTTTTTCCATTAGTCTCTTTTGCCTTCGAGTTCTGTGCGTTATTTGCTCTTGCTTCTTTTTTTAGTCGAGAATCGAGATAAGTATATATAGAAATAAAAAAAAGGATGATCCATTGAATGAAGCGTACAATCAAGGATTTTCGATAAGATATACATTGTCTCATTTTCTTCTGACGTCAAACCCCGCTTTCTCAAACAGAACGACGTAATATAGTAGTAGATTTTCTAATAAATTAAAAAATACGTCTTTCAGATATAACCATCGTAATTATTTTATCTTCAAAAAGTCTTGACGACTCTTTATAATTCAGCTTATCTTTCGTCATCGTTCTACGACACAATCATTCCCGTACCTTAATCAAATCAACATTACATTAATTATCAAAGCTCGAGATCCATTCACCGTATTTCGAATCATCCGCATAACCCGATACGCTCTCGGCAATTCCTACCCGTGCAGACAATCAAAATCGTTCTTTCCCCACTTTTACGACGCGCAGCTCTATAATACGCACTTGCTCGCTGCGACAATAGTTCACACGAAGCACTGCGCAAAAGGGAAGGGGCAGGAGGAGGGGGGCGGACAACAGCATTTAATCCGTTTGTGTATCGGAGTGTGTGCGTATCGGCATTCGTTCGATTATAGCGCGTCGACAGCGGCAGCAAAAGTGCGTCCGTGTGCAACGCTCCCGGCTATTCTACACTATCCAACCTACACCCAGACACATGCGCACACACATATATATATATATATATATATAAAGAGCGACAGGCAGGCCAGAGAGTGCGGCGTGGGTGTGTAGATATGTAGTAGAAGGGCGCGCAGGCATAGAGCGGCGTATATACGCTAGGCCGCAGGAGAGGAGCTGTGATAGGGCGATTTTCGCGGCAGCTCCCTCGCCTCTGGCCAATAAACTACGGCTTTCCCCCCTCCCCCCTATCCCTACCCTGCCGCGCGCCGATCTATTAAATGCGCCTATAGCGGGTATACTGCCTTGGCTGGAGCCAGAGCGAGAGAGTGAGAGAGAGAGAGGGAGATAAAGATAGAGAAAAAGCTGGCCTGGGTGTACACGAATGCTGGTCGGTGTACAATAGAGCAAAGGTCTTTCTCTCTCTCTCTCTCTCTCTCTCTCTCTCTCTCTCTCTCTCTCTCTCTCTCTCTCTCTCGCCTCTTATGTGCATAAGGGATATAGAGCTGGTGTTGTGTGCACTGGCAAGTATATAGGAGATCGTGTTGGCTTTAATCTTATAACAATAGCTATACACCAGCTTCTGTGCACTGCGGATTTCCTGCGCCAATTTTTACTCTCTATATAGGTGTATATAGGTTCGGCTAGACTACATATAATGGCTTTTGCAATTGCAATGCGAAATGATCTATTTTTGCTCGTCGGATCTTGATATTGTTATTTATTATTTACTCTAAATATATGAATCGACAAAACGGACTCGCAAATCTGTTATCTGCAATTTGCTGTTTCGCTATTATATATTTGTTACTTTTTAATTATAATAAATACATTTTCCCGCGATTGTTTCAATCAAAACTAATTAGTCCGGTTTTATCTTCCCATAACAACACGATCATGAATTTTATCGCTTCTCGTATATTTGATACAGCACTGTATACTAAATCCTACTAAAGCAGTTTCCACGATAAATTTGCATCGTTACCAAGTACTACACGGGCCATTCGTTACTCACCCCGGCCCTAATTGCAATAATTTTACTTTTATTCAACAAGAAATATCGCGCATCAGCGGGATTTAAAACCATTTGTACCTCATGATTCATTCGTAAACTCTCGGCGGCTCTTTCTTCGCCCAAAACACACAAGCACACGCACACGTTATACACACACGTACCAGCGAGGAGCTATTAATTTAAAGCGCGCGACGAAAATACAACGATCTGCACCAGCAGCAATATTTCTCCTTCGATTCGAGCATCTTGATTTCCACCGCGGCCAACAAAAGTGCTTTACGACTCTCTTTATATTCTTTTTAATTTTTTGCTTTTTCGTATCTATAATAAATCGAAGCTCCCGCTCGAGGCGGCTTTTGCTACCCACGCTTAAATTACGATGTTTACCGATTCAATTAGAAAGCACATCCCCGAAGACACTTAGGGACCGAGCGAGAGAGATACATTTGTTTCAACATCAATTCATCCGCAACGCTCTTGTGTCACAACAAAACTATAATTAACCAGCGTCGCCGCCGCCGTTCTCTTCTCGTGGCTTCTCGCGCGCACACCGACACCACTGCGGGCGACGGTTGCGGCCTGGCGTGCCGCCGAAATGCCTTCGAATGCCATGTATATCTTTTGTATATATATATAGCTGATAAATATTTGCGCGGTGGAGGATTAGAATCGAATTAAACATGCGCTCGCTAATGATCTGAAGCTTTCATTGAAGATTGCGTTATGGTTTGATTATGCGAGAACTCTGAGTAATGTAAATCGTCTTAGAATGAGTTAGCGAATTTCACACTTTTATATTTTATAAAAGCGACGAAAATTTATCTTACGAGTTAACTATGTAATAAAAGAAAAACATAGGCTAAATCATGCAGAGTGAAATATCAACAAAAAATTTTTTTTTCCTCTAAAATTTGAAGTTTTACTCTAAATTGAATTGATTTTATACTTATTTTATACGAAAAATACATTAAGTATTATACACATGCCACATTCATCTATAGCTAATCTTCGATTGAACGAAACTCTGTTTCTTCCAATAAAAATGCATACGATAAAAGACATATTACAATGTAGATAACCTATCTACTCCAACGTCGACCTTTTTAACACAGCTATAAGTTTCCATTTCTCTTGGCGAGACAAGAAAGTCCACAAAATTAATCAGCAAATCATCGCGAGGCTTCGAGCTTTTAGCGTCGCTTCTCCAACTCCCTCTTACTCATCCTCTCCTCCATAGACCCTCTGCTCCAGACGCTTAACGCATTGTCAAAGGCTCCGCATCGTTTCACGACGACGTCGCGCGCAGCGGGTGACGGTCCAAGGCGCGCGACGATCGTCGCGTCAGTTTAATAATCCGCAATACGAGACTCTCTTTCGTTTCTTTCCACCCTCTCTCTCTCTCTCTCTCTCTCTCTTTCTCTCGACGAAGACAAGCATCAGCTCCTATGCGTACAGAACAGATGTCGGACACGAGAACTTCTTTGCACTGTCGCTTTTATATATGTGTACGAGAAGAAGAGAGACGCGTGGCGCGATGCTTCGAATCGTTTGTAATTTCAAATTCGGACCTGCTACCGCGAGCAGATGCAAGTATATACACGCGACATGCGAACATTAGCATTCGAGCGCATAATGTGACGCGCTCCGGAGCGACACTTCCGTCTCCTCTCGATCGCTCGCGGTCTCTCCTTTGCTGCTTAAGCGAAATTTCCGGATTCCCTGCTATGTATACATATATACGTGCATACACTTTTTTCTCGCAGTGTTCTTGCGTTCATTGTGCGAAAGTCGCTATTTCACTTGCGGCTAGGGCGAGAGCGAGGGACGGCAATTAATTCAGCCGTAAAAAAAAAGTGGCGCGATCGCTACTCGAATTTTCGCAAACACCCTGCGATGCCGTGTTTATCTGCATCGAAGTAACAAACACTCCTTATGGATGAGTGCGCAAAAAGTTGTGTAAAACAGCGATGTTTTAGCGCTGAAAATTTTCGATGTATGAATAATACATTTGGTGGGATATATCGAGTCGGTTTTCTTACAACGCGCTCGCGAGATCGGTCTGATTCGATCGACCTCCGCCAAGTACCTCGCGCTTTTTCGCAGGTAAAAACTGTGCGCGCGCTTCTCGCTGCCAGACATCTGTGAATTAAAAGGGTAGGTATATATATATATATATATATATATATACGGCGCACAGAGTGAGAATATGCAGTGTCGTGAAAATTAATTACATTTGACACGGTAATGTAAGCAGATCATTAAAATGCTGTAGTTTTGTGTATATATAATTACCATTGATAATTCAAATAAATTATGTATAGTCACGGTTTTAGCGCAAATAACCGACGTATATTATACACTTAATAAGGGAAATAGTCCAGTATCCGTATACACGACCCATTACCGGAACAAAATCGTTATGACTTATACTTATTACAAGACTAGTTAGGTATAGTCAGCAATAAGATTTTCACAGTGAATTTTAAACAATTATAGTATTAGGTGTTCGACTATTGGCACGTTGCCTTGAATTTTCACTAACCATGGTTGCAGATCAATATTTTATTTTTATAATACTTTATTTTTTAACACATTCCCAGTGGCTTTAGCACTGTAATGTACAATGATTTTATATTAAATAGACATTGAAATCTAAAGAAATACTGAACTGTTCAAGAGCTACTCATTTAATTGTAAGCATTTAAATGAACACTAATTGGCGACTATATTTTCAAATCTCTAAACAAGATCTACTGAATTTTTTCTCACTGTACAACAGCCGGATCACAATACGCGCAGATCTCTCACCTACGATTATCGTTCAACGGACATGAGAAACCTCACGAACCACGCTTATCTCGGAAACACGTGTTCATCCAATAAATACATCCTATAAGTAGTATTAAGCTTCGGATTGAAATGCAAGAAAGGATGATTCGTCGCTCCGGGGCCGAATTTCCGTCGGAGAAAATACTTTACATATATATATATATATATATGCGTATATGTCTGTATATTGCGAAACTTTTAAGCGTGTGTGTGTTAGAGATAAGTCGCTAATAAAGTCTGCATTCTTCGGCAGGTATATTCTGTCAGCGAGTGTTGGTTAGCTTCGAAAGCGATTCAATGCATATATACATAATCCTTTTCCCCTTTAACTTGCTGCCGCTACATTATATATCGATAAGTTGATTCTAAAAGAAATCGCGCGTAAAATATGCTATACACAGGTTTTATATTATCGGAAACTTGTTTATTAAGTGTTAAGAATATATATATATATATTGGACAGGAACTATCTCTTACGGTCAGCGCTTCGATTAAATACGTTTTTACCAATTAATTCTGATAGATTCGTAAAAAAAAATGCGCGGATGAAACAAAACATCGACTCAACAGCTTGTTTTCTTCGCTCCGATATACGATCGACACGAGTTTTTCCCTCAAAACAACGAAAACTCGGGAGACACGAGCTTCTCACCATCGCACGGCACGCTTAATATACAATTCCACCGAAAAGAATAAAGGGGGCGTCTGTTGCTGGGCCGTGTACAAAAGATAAGCCAGCTAATAAAGTCGCTAATCTATTCAGGCATTCTGTCAGGCCGCGCGCGGCGGCACAAACCTGACGATCGAGCCCAATAAATATCAAGGGTAGCAGCAGCAGCGGCCAGAGCCAGCAGCAGCATGCTATCGCTCGCTCGATATATCTAGACACACACACACACACACACACAGAAGAGCGGCAGATAATATCCTAAGTCTTTGGTGCCGATGGGAATTGGGGCCCTGCTTCTCTGTTTCTCTCTCTCTCTCTCTCTCTCTCTCTATCTTCTCCCACTACGAGAACGGCTCACAGGTCCCATAAGACGAGTCCCCTCCGAATGCCGGGCATTCCGAGTCCCACGCGTCCGGAGTCAAGGAGCGCGCACCAATACGGCGCCCCCGACGAGATCTCTCTCTCTCTCTCTCTCTCTTTCTCTCTCTCTCCGCTCTTTATCGTGTATATATACGAGAGCTGCGCGCGCTTCGATGTTTCGCTTCGGGAGGCTTAAAGGACCGTGCGAATGAGACTTCCGGACGTATAGCGACTCGGTGGCAGCAGCAGCCAGTGGAGAGGCTAACTTCTGGGAGCGGATTTTTTTCGGCTTGTCGACGCCGCATTTTTCTTTCCTTTGGTTCTTTTCTTCTTTTTTTTTTGTCAAGGAGAAACGGCTTGTTTTCTTCGTTTTTTTCGAGAGGGAGGAGGCAGGGAGGAGGGGGGAGGCTGCCATTCTCGCTTTGTTTCTGTGTGTTACTTCTGTATAATGCAATGCGGGTATAATTGATCGGGGAATCGCGAACGATGTGTTGTGAAAGTTTCGGTTAATGGATCGGTGTAATTTAGCGGTCACTTTGTAAAAGTAAAGCTTATATATATATATAGAAAGTTTTGTCGCTTGTCGGTTCGTAGAGCAGTATATAGTCGGATCAGAAATCGCAAAAAGATTATGCGGTCCGAGCATCGGTACGTCTAATTTATGAAAGTGCTGCAGGTTGATTAAACCCTGTAATTTTTTTGTCCTAAAACGTGTAATATACAACGGCAGAAGCGTTCATCTATCAAACTATATTGATAAACGACGGAATCTCCGAATAGCCAGAGAGAGAGAGAGAGAGAGAGAGAGAGAGAGAGAGAGAGCAACCTTGGAAATAATCAAAACAAATTCTGTCGGCGAACCTTTTTTGCAAGCCCTCTATATATGCTCGCGCGCTCACGAGCCAACGAAAAGCGTCAAGCGCTGCACGTGGAAGCGGCCGCAATGCCGGCCGTGTGCCGACGAAGCCGCGCTCGAAAGTTTCTTGTATACCATTTCGGCATTGCAAAACCGAGCTGGAATGTCCGAGGCGCGCACGCCGCCGCTTCTCGGACGCCCATAGCTACCTCTGTCTCTACTATACACACACACACGCACACTCGCACACCGACACATGGGAGCTCCCTCGGCAAAAGCTCGGTTGCAGCTACTGCGTATTATACACACGGACGCGACGACGGGTTTCATTGCGTTTTATAAAGCGCGTCGCGTCGCGAGGGAGACACTTTTCCACAGTGAGAGAGAGAGATATGCGTGTCATGTGTGTATTCGTGCGTTCGTGCTTCTCTCTCTCTCTCTCCGTTGCGGACCTTAGAGGTTG
Organism: Megastigmus stigmatizans; assembly: GCA_900490015.1. NCBI lineage: Eukaryota > Metazoa > Arthropoda > Insecta > Hymenoptera > Megastigmidae > Megastigmus > Megastigmus stigmatizans. The sequence continues at coordinate 566 of UELV01094506.1, read as the reverse complement.
TTGAGAAATTGAGTTCAAACGTTGGTCTGATGAGAACGGCGACTGCCGCGGTACAGTATAGCGGAGTAGTGAGTGAGAGAGAGAGAGAGAGAGAGAGAGAGAGACTCAGCTCCAACTGGCAGTCATCCTAAAAAGAAAAAAGCAAATTGATTTCATAGCTCTCGGGCTTCGGAAAGCGGCGTCGACGAGACGAGCGACGGCGCGCGCGCTCGGCACAACTACGGGTCTATAAAGCATTTAGGCAGAAAAAGGCGCGTAATTGGAAATTTCTCGGATGTTTCGAGTATTTATTACTTCGTGTACTACAGCGCTACTGCATTTTTCTAGTACATGTGTCTTGACCGTTGCCCTATATCACAGGCTACTAGCTCATACATATATATATACACCTCCAATAGACAAGTGTTTGCCACGCTAGTCTTGCCTGCGTGCGCTCCGATGCTTTCACGCGCTAATTCGACGCTCAACTCGCTATTGATAATTAACTTTGCCTCGCGAATTAAGTACTTTATACCTATTAATCACCCATTAACCACATTTATATATGTATATATATATATATATAT
>UELV01094505.1:0-13792 GCA_900490015.1 Megastigmus stigmatizans | reverse complement strand
AATAAATTATAATAAATAAATAAAGAATATATAATAATTTATTAGTTTAAAATAAATTACTAAATTAACTTTAAAATTTATTCAAAGTAATTCATTCAAAACAATGCCATTTTACTTGTATTAAATTTTTGCAGCGTATTTAATTATAAGTATCCTAATGGATTTTTCATGTAACAAGAAAAATGATGTAATATTCTTAATGAAATGGATATACTATAACAATAATTAATCCAAAATATTTACATTATTACAAATGCACTTTAATTAAAATACGCAATTTAAATAAACTGATGCTCAAATTTTTCATAATGTATGTAGTGAATGTACAATCTTCTAAATTTGTTTTTCTTTTTTAAAGTCTTGGGTTGTCTAAATTAATAATAAAACTTTTATAAACGCACTCATTGTCCTTCTAGCTTAATTCGAGTTATTTCATTTGGTAAGTCAGTGACAATTATTAACAAGGCAAGAATTATAGTTAACAACGAGGAGCGAACACCACATATACCATAGCAAACCAAAGAAAAAGCAGGCGAATATTCGCACTATTCGGGGCAAAAATTCGAGGTGCACACGGCACATCGCACAAAAGTCTAGCCTACAGTTTATTCATTGCGAAAAAAATTCAAAGGAAAACGCGAAGATTCGCAAGCCCGGAGCCGCAGCGCGCGGCGCTCACCGCCTCGACTATATTATTCGCATTACAGCTCCGCCATGCGGGGCAAACTATTTTCTTTACAAATCCCCAGCACTCGAGACGTCAGAAGCAGATTTGGCCTATCCGGCTAGCGAGCAGAGGTGCGAGAGACCGGGAAAGTGGGAGAAAAAGAAAAAAATTAGAGTAAGAAAAAAAGAGAAGCCAGTAGGTCTAAGAGAAAAGGAGTAGCCTCTCCTTGGATACATACTCTTTAAAGCAAAAATAAAATTAAAGCGAAACTTTTCTTTAGAAGGAAAGTAATAGAGAGAATGAGAGCAGCGGCGTTTCTGTAGGAGCTATAGGCGGGAGGGGCTCGCACGCGCCAAGAAGCCCAGGTGAATAAAGCGGGCCAGGAGGTATAAGCTTTGAGAGCGCGAGCGCAGCAAGAGAGAGATAGAGAGAGAGAGAGAGTGAGAAAGAGAGAGCGGAGGAGGAGAGCAGCAGCAGCGAAGAAGAGAAAAGGATGAAAGAAGCGAGAGAGCTGAGCGTTCAGGTTGGCCGGCGGCACGTACCGAGCGCGCGTGGAGAAAGTTCGACAGACACATAAGCCTGATGTTTGCAAGGCTGGGCAAGAAGAGAGAGGGGGAGAGAGAGAGAGAGCGAAGCTGCAGCAGCCGTGGCTTGGTTCCCAGGAAGCTTAAGTGCTCTTTACGACACTGGCCAGGGCTTTATTAGCATGATGGTGTGCTGCTGTGCTGGCCTCGACGGAGCTCGATGTCTCTCTCTCTCTCTCTTTCTCTCTCTCTCCTGTGCAACCCCCCTCCTCTTCGATTTTCCATCCGTTGGATTTTCAACTTTCCTCTTCGTCGATAATAATGGAAATTTCATTCTCCTTTTCTCTCTTATTTTCTCTCTTCCTCCCTCCTCTTTCTCTCCTTCTAATGATTGCCCGTGAGAAATTGGAATGGGAAGGAGAGAAAGAGAGAGAGAGAGAGAGAGAGAGAGAGAGAGAGAGAGAGAGAGAGAGAGAAAGCGATATTGATTTTAATAATACAGTATATCGAATAAACTTCCATAAAGGGGGTTCAAAAAACAACTAGCGAGTATTGCTACAGAGTCTATGCAGGGGCTGGATTACTTGTCAAAATGCTTAACGTACGCAGCTACTTTATTTGCTGAATATTAAAAGTATAATTCGCTGCATTTTCGGAAAAAAAACGTACCTAGGTATAACATAGGTTATATTGGTCGAGTAGATTTTAATAAGGCTACGCCATCGTTTGTATATGGATCTATTATAGCCTTCGTTTTATTCCTTTAATATCTTTGTCCATCTTAAAAGTACGCGGGGTAGGAGAGGGGGATCCGTTTGGAAAATGAAATATCCCAGCGATTCGATGTACAGCTTTAATTTCTTGCGCCTGACGTTTAATTAATAGCTGCTCCGCTACCTTGATAAATATGTATCATTTATGGTTCCGTTTATTTTTGACATTAAATGCGGTGCACATCGAGCCAATGGAAAAATAATGAATGTAGGTGTGGACTCTCAAAAACTCAATGGCATAAGGGAGATGGATATAAATAAAATCGCGGTGAATCATAGTTAGCGTTAGATGGATAACGCGAAAGTGAGAGATCATTTCCGCGAGCGCAACGGGTGAAATAAGATGAACGCGCGGGGTATATACGCATAAAGTAATGACGCGCGGTTTATTAAGAGGACGCGATGCATAGCGAGACATCTTGTTTTCTCCGGGCCTGCGGGGCAGAATCACGCGCGTCTCAGTCATTAAGAAAGTCGTAAATTGCGTTTGTTGCGCAACGGTGCTTTTGTTTTCCCGCAATGGAGAATTGTTGTCTGCCGTAAAGGAGCATTCGTGTATATAAATGGCTTACGCAGTCGGAGCGGCGACGATTGCGCGCATGAGTAGCTGCAGTCGCAATTTTCGAAATTAGATATTCACCTGCGGTGTTTCCAACCGCTGCTCTCGCGGCTATTTGAAATTCGAAAGACATCGGGAGCAAATTGGTTAACCTTGAGCAAAAGAATGAGGTTGATGAAAGTCGCGAACAGTGTCCTGCTCTTCGAGCTAAACGTATACAATATGTATAGGTTAAAAAATGCGCTCGTCTATTTTGCTCCTTGCGCGGTCGTGCGCTAGATGCGTTCAAGAATCGCCTACGGGTCGATAAGTTGGGGCTCTCGTTCGCTACCTCCACCTGTACCTCGCCCCTCCCATGCAACTGACTAACGGCTAGTGCCGAGAGAAAGAGAGAGGGAGAGAGCGAGTTATAATGCGCGCATAGACGAGGCTTGTACGATAGGATTAGAATGATTTAAGCAAGGGATTTTAAATCATCTTTGCGTCGGGTGATTTAGGGCATAAAAAGTCAGTAATTTACGAGAGTATACCAAGTATATACCGCTGCAGCTACTGCTACTGTAGCTCTTGTCGTAGCTCTTCTCGTAGCGGTGGTGCAGCCTAGGTGCAGAATGTAGTAACGAAGATTTACTATGGCCGCGCGGTGCTAGCTCGTGCTGTTCGCGCGCGAGAGAGAGAGAGAGACCGAGGGAGCGAGCCGTAGCAAGTGGAGTGTGTCCGCGTAACGTCAGACCGATTTTCATTTGCCTCGTTCAACCAATCCCCTCTCCACCCTCCGCCTTCTTCGTTCCTTCTCCTCGCATTTTCCCCGATCCGAAAACTTATCGCGCCAATTTTTTTCCATTTTTCTTCTTTTTTTTTTGTACCCTATACCTATACCTCCCTCTTTAAGCTTTTTTCTTTCTCCAACTCGCGCGCATGGCTGAGCTAAAAGATTGAAATGCGTGAAATGAATAATATTCAGCGAGTTGGCTGCACCGGAGCTCTTTGTTCTTTCTTTGTTTTATTTTTTTTTTTTCGTACAAGGACCCGTGTCAACCCGTGGAAAAATTAATTAAATGCACCTCGGCGAGTGTGAAATTCGTGCTAATCATGACGAATGAAAGATACAGTAATAGAAATATGTTTTTATTACTAACAAGCTGGCGCGTATGCTCTCTGCTGTTATTGTTGTACGCGTAGACGCTTATTACAAGGGAGGAACTGGAGGAGGATATTGTACGAGAAAAAAATTCTGCGGACTAGTTTGGACGAATTTTTGGGAGTACCGAGAATTTATGTAAATTTGCTGTATCGTTTAATTACATTGATTAAAACTAAAAAACCATTTGATTGTATAGAAAAATTTTGTGGTGTAATAGTAATAAAGGGCACTTTGATTCATGATAAGGGGTGTTTTGCAACATCAGGCTTGAAAGTGTAGGACGTACTATTATTTTAGAAATAATTGAAATTTCAATAATTAGACTGAAACTAACTTGACTCAAATATAACCATTTTGTAACAATTTATACAGGTATTAATTAAATTTCTATGCTGTTGAAAAAAAACTTAGATTTAATGCAGATTTAAGCTTAATGCACTTGTACAGATAAAAGCGTGTGGCCTCCCGCTCACCGCTCTCCTTCTCGATCGGTCACAAACTCAATGTTTTGTTTATGTTTTCAACTGTTTCTCTCTGAAATGGTCGGTAACTGTCTTTGACCAAGTACAAAATGTATTCATTATTTGAACTGTTAGTTTTTTCTCGCATCTGTGCATTTTTTCATATACTATTTACAACAAATTATAACCAAAATGTGCTACTCCCTATAAGAACTTACGTCAAAAGTTCACATTTCAAACTCTATTTTCTATCTTGTAACAAATATTGAAAAAAATCAGGATGACTTTTAATGCTCTAAAATACATTATCCTATAATTTTACGCAGTTTTCTACGCATTCAATACACTCCTGAACCTCCTGAATAAAAAAATTTAAAAGTGATGTCGATTTACATTAAAATTAATGCAAATTAACAAATTAATTTGCTAAAATTTAATGTAAATACGCATTGAATCTATTGTGCGTAATGGAATCTAGCTTCTGTTATTGTACATTAAAAGTAATGCACAAATTTTTAACTGTGTAAGTTGTTATATAATCCTAATTAACTCGGTAAACCGTTCGACCCAATTTTGATTAAAATTTTGCATAATCCTCAACAATGCAAATAGCCAGGCATCCAATAGGTATATCGCATCTACATCATTAACTCCAACAATTCCACAAAAATTCCCGCGAACTCGGTCGCGCAATTAACCACTCCAGCTATCAATACTAGCCCTTAGCGGTTGAAAAAGCAAAAAAAAAATAAGAATAAAAACCGGTACCCGCTGCATTTCCTTCATAATCCAAGTCTTTGACGCGGACTAGCACCTTAACGCGTTATACCCTCCTTTTTTTCTTCTTCTCTCGACTCCCAAGACTCGAGATCTCAAGCATCAGCTCCGCTTGCTATATAAGCCAAAAGATCTCGACATTTCTCATCGCTAAGAAGCCGCGCTCCTACTGCTGCTGCGACTCTTCTCCTTCGGGACTGTCTCTCTCTCTCTCTCTCTCCCCTCTCGATTCACTCGAGACTCTCTCTCCCTTTCTCGCAGAGGCGCGCGTGCAATTTTTAACTTTCATCTCGGACCCCTGTACTTAGCGCGAGCGTCGGCGGCGGCCACTTCCATTATTTCAACGAGATTCTCGCTCGCTCGCCGAAATGGAAACAACGCGGGCCGCGAGCATTGTGTTAGAGCGCTCGAGAGAGAGGGAGAGAAGAATGAAGAGGGGCGAGAGAGAGAGAGAGAGATAAGAAGCGGCGCCATCGACAATTACAATTAAGAGCTGCAGCGAGAGCTACTACTGGTGCCGCTGCCGCTGCTGAGGTCCAGTCGCGCGCGGAGGAGATGGCAAAGTTGGAGCTGAATGGTAGAGAATCGAACTGACGGCTTTTCAGATTACTCGCGAATCACGTAATCCAAAGTAAATCGCAACTTTCGATCGCCCCCTCCACCACCCCGTCCCCCAACCTCCAGCTTGTTCCTCTTTTGCTCCGCACTCGCAGCTCGCGACCTGCCCGCGCATCTTACTATATATATATGTACAGGAACACAGGTATATAGAGTTGCAGGTCCGGGTATTGCGCGTATACATATATACATCAGAGCGTCTGCCAGTGCACCGAGGCGACGCTCTCTCGCTCGCTCCTCGTTTTGTTCGTCGCTCGGCATTGTCGCGATCAAGAAACTTTCTTTCGCTTCTTCTTCTTCTTCCTTCTCCTCCTCCACCTCGGCCCGCGTCTTCGTCCTTTCACTTCCACTCTCGTTATGCAGTGCGCAGGATGGCGGCTGCTGCACACCCAGAGTTTTTGGGCCAAGCCAAAAGAGCTGCGAGGCCGATTAACGAATGGACTCGTTCTCGCTTCTCTCACCACTCTTTCTCTCTCTCTCTCTCTCTTTCTTTCTCTCTCACGCCGCCGAAATTAATTTTGGGGATTAGAATTGGAAGAGGTGCGCGGGCGGGAAGAGAGAGAAAGAGAGAGAGAGAAAAGGTTTCAAATGGCATTTACGCTCGGAAGATTTGTTCGCCAGTCTGGGTAGGGAATATAAAGTGTCGGGAGCGAGGAGGCGTTGGAAGTTTACGCCGCCGCCGCGGATAGAAAGTGTGCGGCGGCGGCGGCGCCGAGAGGCTATATATATATAGTATATATACCAGCTGCAACTGGGTCAGCGATTTTTCGAGTTTGATGAGTTGTAGCGAGGGCTCGCGAGCGCGCGGCCGGCGAGGAGCGAGTATAGAGAGCTCGAAAACAAGCCCGCGATAGTTATTTACCCGAAAATAGTTTTGCGAGCGGTGGGGTCTTCGTGTTACGCGAGCACCGCTCGAGAGAGCTCCGACTATAAACGCTCGAGTCGATATAACGCTTTTTGCGTGATTAAAATTAACAATGGTTCGGGTGATATTTCTCTCTGCATGCCTTTCTATGCCCGCGTGGTACGGGAGAGTAATTTTTCCGAGCCCTCGAATTATCGACGATTGTGTCGCTCGACCCCCGTTGTGCTGCTGCTGCTGCTGCTGCCGCTCGTTTCGTTGCTAAATCAAAAGTGTCGAATTCGTAGTTTATTTTACAGCCCCCCGATAGCCGAGTCGACTTTTCGCGTGCGGAACTTGCGGTACATTTTCAAAGAACGGTTATTTTTGTCCGCGGGACTCGAGTTTTTTTTTTTTTTTTTTCTATTTTGAAAAATATTATCGTCGAGTCAGTTTGAGCTCGGTCAAGGAGGCCATTATGAAAAGTGGCGACATTTCCTGAAGGTAAATATAATTTAATTTGTGTAACAGTTGCGAGTGAAGTTTCATTTCCTACCCGGCCACTGCCGCCGCCACCGCCACCCTTCGCTCTCTTAATTTTGCGGAAAAAAACTGCTGAGAGGTACGCGCGCTTTTCTTTTGACTTGCTTTAATTTTCGACTCTTTTCTCTCTCTCTCTCCCCCTTGTTAATTTAAAAGTGTGCCGCGCCAGATAAGTTGTGCCGGAGAGAAAAAATACAGTGTCAATCTTTCTGTGACTTGAAAATTAAAATTTTTACAATGTCAACGTTATTTTAACCCCCCGGGCTGCGCATGCGAATGAAATTTAACTATGATACGAGACTACGTTTGAGCTAGAATTCTGATGCTTTTTTTTGTGAACAATTGAAAGAAATGGTATTTGCACAGTATTTTAAAAACAACATTGCTTCTTCTTAACGGAAGCTTATTTTCTTTTATTTTATTTCAATGGTTATAGGATATTGGAATATATAAATGAGAAAGATAATAAGTGCCAATGAATTGGCAGCGATTTTTATCTTATATTAAAGTTTAACAAAATTAAGTATTGTACAGCATGAACAGTAACTTTTATTAAAAAGTAACTATTTTTTTTTAAATAAAGTATTTTCAGATTGGAAACATAATATCCATGGATCAGTGGATGTACGATGGCTGACCGAACTCGGATTTTTCTACTAATCTCGTATATCTATAGAATTACTGTGAATATTAATTTTCAATTATTAATGAGATATATCTCAAATGCCACCTTCCATTCGTTATAAGCATGTACATAATTTGTTTCAGAACAAATAAAAGAATAGAATAGAAGATCGCTACATAAATACTTCAAATTTTTCACAAACAAATACAGTGAGTTATGTTTGATACAAATAAAATTAGCGTTTTTAAAAAGCTACCTTTGATTTGCAAATAAAATAGTTCTAATGCTTACTGAAAAATTGATTACATTTTATTGTGTATATAAAAAAAAGAAGCGCGGTTTAACATTATAAATTAGTGTAATAGCCTGCACTCACGAGAGGACAAAATCAACTTGTAATATCAGAGGGATTTCTCTCCATGGAGCCGATGTAGCCCAACCAAGGAACTTGGCTCACGCAATATAGTTATGTACACCTAAGTAAACTCGGTTAATCCAATTAAGACATTACTCTTAGCGTATCGGTCGGACATGCTTTGCCAAGGTGAAATGGACACTTTTAATTTACTTATCTCGAGAGCTTCATATCAAGCGAACTATTTCATGTAAAAGGACTGGAAAAATAATGTAATTTCGGAAAGTTTCGCAGACAGAACGGAAATGCTACCACAGATTCCATTTAATTTGTCTGCAGTTTTATTACACGTCATTTTTGTATATACGCAATAACGCACCACATAATATAATGCATACTATTCCTTTATTTCTCGGATAATTGAAATATTTTGCATAAAACCATGGGCCGACAGGTAATAAGTGCGATACAACATCTGTATAAAAAATAAATCAATGAGTATCACGCGCTTCTCGTGTTTTACAAAATACACACACACACACAAAAAGAGAGATACCTATATATATATATATAAAAATACCGAATCCGCACTCTTGCAAAAATAACAAAAGTCCAATGTAACGAAAAGACATTTTCCCATGTATACGTTTTTCGGCTCTACATTCGAAACGACCAGTATATAGCGAGGAAGGAAGGGAACGAGGACCGTGGTAGTATCGAAAAGCCAAGAAATCAGAGAAAAAGAAAAGTATCGAGCGTGGAGGAAAGAGAAAACTGAAAGAAGGAGAGAGAGAGAGAAAAAAAAAACACAGAAGAAGCAGGAGAAATAAAGCATCGCAAGTAAGGTCGACGGCTCTCTCTCTCTCTGCTACACGTCCTCCTCCCTTGTACATATACGTGTAGATACACAGAGAGAGAGAGAGAGAGAGATGTATACGTGTTTCGTCGTCGGGGCCAAAGTCGGAAGTGAATTACTCGCGAGGGTCGAATCGATCGTTCGCCGATCTATATCCTCTCGCACCGAAAAGGGACAAGAAGAGAGGGAGTAGAGGAGAGGGAGTGACAAGAGGGTTTCAGAGGGTTCGGGGCTAGTAGGTATAGTAGTGCCTTCGGGAGTACGTGACACTGCGTCAACTCGCCGGGAGCGCGCCGGCGACGGCGGTGCACGAGCTGTTCATTAGCATCGGAATCGTGCGGTTGTCCGGGGCTGATTTGCAACTTGATCGAGTTCCAAACATTATGACGAGTTCGTGGGTGGGGAGGAGGAGAAAGGTGGTAGGCTGCACAGCTCTGGCTTCTTCCACCCCCAATCCTCCCAATTCGCGTTCTAATGTCATCAGGGCCAGACTCTCTCTCTCTCTCTCTCTCTCTCTCTCGTGATCGAAGGAACGTCGTTGTTGCAGCAGCAGCAGTAGCAGCGCGGCACGGATTCCCGCCATTCCCACATGGCACACATCCTTGAGCTAGCAGCAGCATAGCCAGCCGATTATTGTTGTCCCCGCCGAAGCAGCCGCCGCCGCCGCGAATTCGTGTATGAACGCTCACGTCCAATGGCCGTATTTTGTTGACTCTGAGACTCGGTAGTCTGGCCGTTCGAGCTGCTGCTGCTGCTGCTGCTATTGATAGGAGAGTCGATTTACTGACTCATTGAAACTTGAGCTGTATAGTGTGCCATGCCGGCGTGCGAATTTCTATTTCTATTGAATTATTGGATTAGGAATGTTTGCCCTTTACTTCGTGATGTCTATTCTTATAGAAGAACTTTTGGTGTGGAATAACGCTTGCCAGTCGCATTGGGTATTGTTAAATACACAAAACATGAGGATCCGCGCATTACAGCTGTTCGTGTAATGGTCAAATGAATAAAGGGTCGTCGGAGTACTATGTTTTACCCGAGTTAGTTACCAATGCCCTGTATTTATGCTTCTCAATAAATGGTTCGGCATTTTCTGTAAAGAAAAATAGTTATCCCCAATTCTAATCGTAATGCATCATTTATGAAATTTTTTTACTCGGTAAAAACACATCAATGCGCTCTAAAACTTTAATTGAGAGTCGCCTAAAAGCACGCGAAATTCTTCAGTTAATTGTATTTTTCGTCATTTTAACGAATGCGTTGATAAAAAGCAATGGTAACAAAGTATTCTCGATCCACTTGAAAAAAAAAAAAAAAAAAAATAATATTTGCTCGAATAAACTCGTAAGCTCCCATTCTCGTACCCGAAAAATCGTCGATTTTTCATCAAGTCATAGAATATTAGGTTACCCTCTGGAGCAGACCTGAAACACAATCAGCGGAATCTGCTTTGATATTAGACACGAAACCAACAATGTTTCGAGGCGACCCTTTTCAAGCGAGACGTCGTAACACGTGAGCTTTGAATTCGCAGCAGGTTGCCATGAGATCGCCTCGTTTCCAGTAATGTAACGCACAGCTGCGCGCAGACTGGCTTGTGCCGTCGAGCCGCCGCCGCTGCCACTGTAAGCAACTCTCGACCTCAAAATTACGCAAGGCTGGTTATCGAGGTGTGTATATATTTCGCGGTTACGTACGGGGTGGCGCTTTTACTCTGATTTCGCTAGATTTTCACACTCTCCGAGCTATGCCGGCTTTTCTTTTCCTGCTTATTGGGGCAGCTTGCCCCACCCCACCCACCCGCCCTGGTAGCTACGATTCTTAAACTTCTCGATATTGGTGTCTCTACTTCGATTTGCGACTGCGCGGATAAATCGGACAAGCCTTCTTTATTTTTTGTTTTATTCAGCGCGATGAGTTTTCTCTCGGCGTATTATGCCTTCATTAGCTCGAATACAATTTAGCACGTAGCACAAAAATTAATAAGAAATCGATCAGTGTAATGTTGAAAATACTTTTGAGAATAAATAATCTGCAATCACGTTCTTATCATTTTCATTAATTACAATATTTTTGCACCATATGGTACAAGTGTTCTGATAAAGGTTTAATGAAAATTTATTTAAGTTCGAAAATACCATCCATTTTATACCTTTTTTTATGAAAATAATTGTTGACTTATACTGTAAAAATTCCAAGAAAAAACGTGCTACAAATGAATACAATCGTTCTCATGAATTTTATAATGTACATGAAAACACAGCTGGTGACAAATTTTTGTACTATTTTCTTTGCGTGAGCATGATTATTGGGTGGTTATGCAAATTTTAAGTATACCGCAAAACATCGTATTGCGTGTATACGAAATTTTCCAAATAGGTCAACGTTAATTTCAGAGTAAAAAATTAATGTAATCCAGGTAAAAAAGTGCACCTGCGCGCTTACGAAATTGTTAGTTTAGCTCGTTATATTTTCTGCCCATTCGCCATCGGTTTTGTTTTCATCGAAAATAATTACATCTAGTATCTGATAACGCATGGATGGAAAAAATAATCGCAGCTGGACATTTCTAGTTATTAAAACAAAATAATAATCTAGTTATTATAAAACAAAAAATTATCCATTTTCATGTTCAATAGTAGAAATCAAACGTACTGTGTATCAAATAGGGATTATAATTCATTTCCAGGTGATAAACAACAACAAATTTAAATCGAGTAAAATTGATATTCGTGTTTTCTGTAAAACTCAATTCATTTAATTAGTGAATTTTAGAATCCTCAATTTGGTATTATTAAAGATACATGCATGTGCGGTTTACACTTTATTATTAGCAAATTTATCCAGTTACAGTCTGTATTAAATATATTTCATGCACAATAGATTGAGGTTCAGATAATGGGTTGGTTAATAATTGATACGTTATCAATTGCACAAAAGAGTCCAATGAAAGCTCAACGATATACTTTATTCATGGTACGTAATTAGCATAAAGAGCAAATGCTTTCCCGAAAATCCGTATATATACGTAACGATCGCTAATGGTCGCCGATAAATTTTTTAGCCCTATATCGAAGGGGTTGCGTTCAGAGGCAAGGAAGCCGCGCGCAAACAACAAAGCTGTCGTCCTTGCTTTCATTAAGCCCAAGCACTACAATACCCGAAGAGTCTCTCTCTCTCTCTCTCTCTCTCTCACTCCTTACAGCTGCAACAATCCTCATTTTCACCGGCTTGCCTACCTAGTAGCAACCGGTATACACGGCTTATACCTCCAGCAGTAGAAGCAGCATAGAAGCTGCCTAGAGCGTCTGAAATATCCCTCGAAGCTCAATCAGCTCTCGCTGATCGTTTTTTAATTACTGTCCCGCGCCATATCCGCGCGCCGCGCCGCCTCCGCCCGCCTAATTACCATCTCAGAGTCACAGATGCGGAATCACGTCAGCAGACTCGGTTGAAGGTGCAGCAGCAATCGATCGGGCAACGTGATTGAATCTGATTCTTCCTTAACGATCCCTAGATACGACCGGAGATTCGAAGAGCTACCTTCTCTCTCTCTCTCTCTCTCTCTCTCTGTCTATCGATTGTTCGCACGCGCGCAGAAGAGAGAGGGAGAGAGAGAGTAAGCGAAAAGGTGGCCTGGATGGAATAGTCGTAATGGCAAGGAGCAGCGATAGGGTGGTAGGGTATTAGCATTGAAACAAGTTCTGAAGAGAGAGCATTGGGAACTGAAGGACTTGTATACCTATATATATATATATATAAGTACCGCGTTCTCTCTATATATATGCCGCGGATGCAAATGTCAGATCGGCTCTCGTCCATATATAGTCGCCGTGTGTGAGTGCGTGGCTGCGTGGTGGTGATGGTGTGCGTGCAGTGCATCAGCCGATGCCGCCGATAATTGGAAAAAAAAGGCCGAGGTGAAAGGTAGAGCTCCTTGACCCTTTTTTCTTCTTTTTTTTTCTCGTGGCGGAGATATGGGGCGCGGAAAGGGTAGAATCTCCCTTTTATCCGTTACTGCGGCGCTTTCCAGCCTGTTCTTCTTTCTTTCGTTTTTTTTTATTCTTAAACACGAGAATCGCCATGCGCCCGCGTCGAGAGAAAGTTTTGCTGACCACCTCGGGCGATCCAAAGCGGATTTCATTGTCTCGGGCGAAGTTTCTTCTTGTGATTCGCGTGTGTAGAGAGAGAGAGAGAGAGAGAGAGAAAAACCGAGTGGTGAGGTGGATGATGGGTTGGTGAGAGGAAGTGGAGCAGCGACCGAGAGCGACTGCACGCGCGCGGCACGGCTCATGGGCGTCGGCTCGGTTTTTTCTCTCTCGCGCGCTCGAGCTCAAAGAGAACCGCAGCTGAGTGTATTATATTCTTCTCTTTCTCTCTCTTTTTATTGTTATTTCGCCCACGTAGAGCGTGTGGAAAAAATTGAATTTTTATCTCTACACGCGAAAATTTATTTTTATGTGTATACGAACCTATAGCCCCCATTGTTGACTGGGATATTCGCGCGGGGTTCGCAGTTCGTTTGACGGATGGCATAGTTCTGAAATAATTAGAAACTGGACATATATACGGGTTTGAGGAAAAGTTTAATTAAACGTTGAGAAATTGACACATTTGGCCGCGAAACTGCAAACTTCGAGATTAATTCTGCAATAGTAGTGGACGAGCGAATCATATTGTCTCGTGTCATCGGTTCTGTCGAAAACAAATTCATCCTGCTATATCATAATGTAATACAAAAAATGTCTATTGGTATATAGATTTTCGATAGACCGTGTAACTCAAATTCTAATGAGCCATTGATATAAGACAGTTACATCAATTATCTCGATATCCGTATTGCATGCTGCTTTGAAGATCCGCTTGGACGGAAGGTCAAAGGAACAGCAAATAAAATCTGCATCGCTAATTGAAACAGCATTAAAAGCTCAAGCCCAAATCCCTGCGAATAAAGCAAGAAACTATTGGCGAAACAGAAGTCAATCACTCGGAACGAGAAGAAAAAGAGGCAGAGAAAGAAGGAAATATATGGGGCGAGGAGGGGGGGGG
>UELV01094504.1:25810-30721 GCA_900490015.1 Megastigmus stigmatizans | reverse complement strand
TATACCTATATAAAAAGGGTAAAAGACACACCTCTATAGCCGTCGCATTTTCACGATAACGCGTTCTTCCACCTATGGATCGGTCAGCACACATACCAAAGACTCGCAGAGAGAGAGAGAGAGAGAGAGAGAGAGAGAGAGAGACTGGAAGAGAGAGAGAGAGAGAGAGAGAGACTGGAAGAAAGAGGGAACTCGAGCGATAACTCTATGGTTAGATACGTACCCATCTGTGTAACCGTGTGTGTATGTTTATGGAGACTCGTGCATACAGGGTGATCGGAAACTACTGATGGTGCGAGTTCCCTTCGTATCGAAAGCAGTGGATATTTAAAGCGCATACATCTATCGAACAACTATTTGGTCACACTGATCGAATCGATACGTATAATAATTCGCTCTCTCCTCACCTCTCACCTAATCGATATCGCTTATTTATTCTTAAATGTAAAACAGTATAAAACAGACACTCTCACGGGGACGCTTCGGTGTACACAAGGATTCAATCACCTGCAGAGAAAGAGAGAGAGAAAGGGAGAAGCAGTTTGAAAAGTAACAAAAAGAAAATTACGTATACTCACACACATTTACGGCGAGGGTGTGTACACATACTGCAGTATAGTGGCGGTAGTTTACGAGCACACCCAGTACACGCTTCTCTGCGCAGACACGCACACACACAGGCACACATAGAGACACGTATACGCATACGCTCGCAAGCTCAATTTTCCTCCCCGGCAATTCGCTTTGCACAGGCAGCAGTCTGCTCGGACTTTGTCCGCGTTAAGACGGCGGCAACGGCGGCGGTGGTGGTGGCGGTGGTGGCATCGGCCACGTTGCCTGCGTCGGCAAGTGTGCGGAGAGGAGAGCGCGCGAGCTCGCCTGAGCTTGCAAGCTCCGCTTATGCGAAGGAGAAAACGAGACGGATGAAAGTGCTCTCTTGCTCTCTCTCTCTCTCTCTGCCCCTCTCCCTGCCTCTCTTCACCCCCTCCTCTCTCTCTCTCTCTCTCTATCTCGCTCTTTCTCTCCGCTACTCCTACTCCGGTTACGCGCGGCGCGACTACGGGGTAATAATAGCTCCTGTAACACCATCTTAACCTCGCACAGCTTCTCCATCTCTCTCTCTCTCTCTCTCTCTCTCTCTCTCTCTCTCTCTCTCTCTGCCTCGCTCTTGGTGGAGTTTATGGGGTTATCGTAAAGGTATGTGTATGTACGTGTATAGGTCGTCGGGGGAGAGTGAGAGAGAGAGTAGGAGCGAAAAGGGAATAAATTATTAAGGCGAAGCCAGAGGCTGCTGCGCTGGGCCCCGAGTGCGAGAGCCGCGCGGTGCGAATTATAATTATTATTAATGTTTCGTGAATTTATCAAGGATAGGGAGGCGTGAGAGAGAGAGAGAGGGAGCGGGTAGGGGAAGCGGAATGCGTGCTGTTTAAGGGGCTGAGTAATGCGGAATAAACTGGAATAACGATTGCGACTTTATGTCGCGGCCGCAGCAGCACCAATACTACCAGCAACCAGCAGCATTACCAACAGCATTGCCACCAGTAGAAGCAGCAGCAGCACGAGGACGAGAATTGCGATATTTTCGGGTTATTTATGAATGTAATCGTTTGCTATAAATTTACTTTTATTGTCGACGGAGCTTTTAAGAAAACAGCTCCGCGCGCGCCTCCCCCATCTGTATATATATATATTGGTGTGTGTGCGAGTGTCGGTGTATATTGCCTCGTGGCCAGAGGGACACAAAAAAAAGACGACTGTGTGTATAGAAGTCGCGTAGTACAAGAGAAAGAGAGAGAGAGAACTGCGCGCAAATGCTGAATGAGTAATTGGGAAAATACTGAAAAATTCAAGGGGGTCGAGGAGGGAGAGAGAGAGAGAGAGAGAGAGCGCGAGCGAGAGAGTCTTTGTACAGCTCCGGAGGCGACTACTACGCGCACGCGGCACTGGATTTTCTCAGGCGATCCTACGAATTATTATTACACCTATTCATTTTGAAGGCGGCCCAAGTCGTTCTCTCCCCACTCGCGGCTTTTTCCCCTTGAGCTAAATAAAAATCTTTCCCAGTTTCCCTTTGTGAGCCGTTCACCGCGGGGCCGAGATCCGACGAACGTTTATTGTGCCCGCATTTCTTTTCTTTTTTCGCATGTGTGTATGTGTGTGTGTGTGTGTGTGTGGTGCGTGAGCGCCAAAGCGAGTTTTCCATTCTCTCTCTTTCTCTATTTCTGTAGTTTGTTTGCTCCTGTCAGTGTGCAGCTGCCCCGCCTTTCATATGGGATATGCATAAGAATTTTTGTAATGAGAGCACATTGTCCCTGCAGGCGGGAAAAATTTAGCTATTGTTAGACCCCGCGTATTTTTGTAAACTCCATCAGACTTATTAACGTGTTTGTTTTAAGAAACACGACGAGTTAGATTTAATATTTATCACATGGCATATATTAAATTTTTGTACGCGAGTTATTATCTGTTTTCTTTTTTGCGTTAAATATTCTAGTATCCCATGAGCAAAATTATTTCAAAACTTATCGTGGGTTCAGTATTTTCGAAAAATTTTTACATTGTGTAAATGCTGATATGGCGCGCTGCACTTTAAAGATGAGACAATTTTATGAAGGCTACCTAGTTTTGAAAAATTGAAAAGATATTTTATCCCGAAGTCATATCATGCAGAAATTTAAAGAATAATTCTTAATATTATACGTAAATAAAAAAAAAACAAGATTTTATATAATTATATCCAAAACATTATAGTGAAAAAAGCCATTGGAATTTTATTTTTTTATAAAGGAAATGCGTAAGCCACAAGCCAACTTACATCCGGTTATGCAGTCAAGTTCTGACTTGATTTACTCTTTGTTTTGTCGGGTAAGCAAACATGACCGCTCCAACATGGAAAGGCCGCGGTGATTATTCAAGGAAAGGGGACAATAATTGAAATTACTATGGTTTTTTTTACAAAAAAGGAAATGAACGACTTATTGTAAATTATAAAAAACACGACATGATAACTTGTTGAATAAATGAAGGTGCGATGTGTGGTGTAAAACGTGTGTACGCGTGGTGGACTACATATATTAGTCATGGAGGAGATGTTTCTCGACTCCTAATAAACTGGCTGTAGTTACGGTTGCGTACAGACAAGGGTAAAGGAGAGATTTAATTGATAATTATTTTATATTATCAATAAATACTGGCTGACTGCCGCAGCACGTATAACTGTGTTTAATAGAACACTCTTCGTCAAATTCAAGGCAAACAGTTTATCGGTTTGCTGAGATGAAAAATAGAGTACAGGAAGAATATCAAATCAAATTATTTCTATTCCGTGGAGAACCAAAATGTCAATCTACGCCGTCGTAGTTGTTGCATGTTATTTCGATCTTTTGTTTATAAATATTGCTTCACACATGCAAAAGTTATGATTGAGTGACGGAAGAATAAAAAAGAAACGTATATAATAAAACGTACATGCAGTAACGACTTCATAAAAATACATTTATTGCGAATAAATTTCCAATATTTCACTCTATTTTCTACTTACATCTTATATTCGCACGTGGTTTGTTATATTGTATTTGTATACAATATAAAATATGCTCATAATTTAATATGTAACCAGGATTCAAACTTCGTTCGTTAATGCGGCAACAACTGACCCATGTGGTAAGTTGATAGGTAGAGGAAAGCAGCACCACATGAATTATGACTAAGTGCAGCTGCGCCCTTTGATATTAATGTGCATTAACAGGATCGCGCAGTACTACATTAATAATCTAAAGCAGATGTGAGTAGCTGATTAAAGGGATCGTGAACAACTAAGGAGCTGAAATTTAAATTTGTCGAAGCATTATCTTTGATTTAATAGATAATTATTTTAGATTAACATTTATATATACTGGCTGACAGCCACAGCACGTATAACTGTGTTCGATAGAGCACTCTTCGTCAAATAAAAAAAGGAAAAGAAGGAAACGCGGGTAGCGCGGCGGTGAGTCGACGGTAGCTCGCGCTGGTCGAACCGAATCTCAGGCGCCCTCGAGTGGCTCCTCGTAAACCGACGTCGCCGGCCCCTTTTGCACTGAGCGAGGAGATTCGCTCCGTGCGAGGTAAACCGTGTCCCTTTTGCCCGGGCGAGCGTAAAGTTCGCCAAGGGCGAGGGCAGAGGACCGTAGAGATACCTAGGTTGAAGTGGCGACAGTGAGCTCATCTTCCGAGCGGCTTGTCGACGATTTTTGGCTCGCGAAGGGCGAGAGCGCAGTTTGGTAACTGGCGGTGGTTGGTATGTCTCGGCTAGCGAGCGAGTAGCGCGCTTTATAACCATGATCGGCCGGAGGGGGACTCGAGCCTGGTACGCTGTGGTTGGTCACCGCGTGCGCTGTTGGAGCCTACAGGTCTCGATCGTTGAACACCGCGCGGAGGTGAGAAAGACGATCGCTCCTTGCATTTGCTTTTCCGTGAATGCAAGCGTACGTCACAGTTTATCGGTTCGCTGAGATGAAAAATAGAGTACAGGAAGAGTATCTTTTGTTTATAAAAATTGCTTTACGCATGGAAAAGTTAGGTTTCAGAGACGGAAGAATAAAAAAGAAACATTTATAATAAAACGTACATGCAACAGCGGCTTCATAAAAATCTGAAGCTATTCTATCCAATCTGAAAGAGCCCTGATTTTATAAAAATTACATTTATCGTGAATAACTTTCCAATATTTCACTCTATTTTTTATTTACATCTTATATTCGCATTTGGTATAAATACAATATAAAATATGCACATAATTTAATATGTATCTAGGATTCAAACGTCCTGCGCTAATGTGGCAGCAGCTGGTCCATTTGATAAGCTGGTAGATGAAAGAAGCACCATGTGAATTAAGACGGACTGCAGCTTCGCCCTTTGATCTTAATATGC
>UELV01094504.1:18310-20810 GCA_900490015.1 Megastigmus stigmatizans | reverse complement strand
TTTTTCGTGGATAGGGGGAGCTTTTTTTCCGCACTTAAACCTGCAGTTTATCCGAGAATATATTCCGCGTGTAATTATACTCGTCAAGGATGCAAGGTTGGAAACGACATTACAAACATTTCGCAGTTGGCTCCTGTTTTTTTTTTTGGAGTTTCTGTTTGTGAAAGAAATGCGAGCTATAGTCCTTTGCTCAAAAATGAATTTCGTGACTTACATCGAAATATATAACTGTATATCCATCCTACATTTTTTCGAAGAATATTTGTCACTTTCAAGAATGCACAACTATTTTTAACCCATTAAGGACGGGACGGACACTTTTTTCATACTATTTTCTACAGCTTTATTTACTTTGATACTGGTCCTATAAAAAATTGAGATTAGTCATTTCTGATGTAAAATTATCTGAACTTCTGATCTATATGGTCAGAATTGTAAGAAAATGCATAGTAAAAAAGTTATAATTATTTATTTATCAAAAAACACAAAATTACGAGTGAATTTTTTTTTTCATTTAGTATTCTTGCATCGAAATCGTTAGTGGATTTCGGTGGTTAGAGTAATTTTTGCAACCATCGACCCTAACCTTTAAGGCTTCAGCGATATTTTTAGATTTCATTCATTAAAAGCCGAGATATATCAATTTAAGTGGTTGAAGTAATATAAAATTCAGTAAATCCGAATTATGTAGTATACGTAAATTTTTGCTACGACTCTGATTAATTGATTTAGAAAGCTTACATTTTAAGCTTTAATTTCATTTTTTAGACGACTCTGTGCGATTTTTTGAAACCAAGATATTAAAATTTGAAGATTTAATAATCTTAAACTACGAACCTGTAACTTCTTATGTTGGTGCAAAGCATGGAAACATCAAAACATGAGTTTTTTCTTGAAGCTGCGATATCTCGACTTAAAAAAATCATACATAGCCCACTAAAAAATTAAATTAAAGCTTAAAAGATAAGCTTTATAGAGAAATTAGTTAGATTTAAGGCAAATTTTTTCGTTAAATCGTATACTGTAAAAATACGAAATAGTACATGTTCTAGGTATTTGACATTAGTTCCAACATTTGAAGTACAATATCTTGGCTTCTAATGAATGAAATCAAAAAATTTCGACGAGGCTTAGGTCGATTAGGGTCGAAAGGTTAGGGTCGATGGTTGCAAAAATTACCCTAACCAACAAAATCCACTGACGATTGCAATGCAAGAATGCTAAATGAAAAAAATTTAGAAAAAAAATTATATTTTCTTGCATTTCTGACCACATAGATCGAAAGTTCAGACAATTTTACATCAGAAATGACTAATCTCAATTTATTATAGGGCCGATATCAAAGTAAATAAAGCGTTGAAAATAGTATGAAAAAAGTGTCCGTCCCGTCGTTAATGGGTTAAATTGAAATGTGCATATTATAGCCTTTCTAGCTTACCTTAATATCAATGTAACTCATGTATATATACAGGATTTTAGTTAATAAATAAATTAACGAAGATGTAATAATGAATTATAATTCGTTATTGACAGCATGTATTATTTTGCCGTTTTTCATTGAGTTGAACTTATATAAACATTTCTCGCAAGTGGTACCGAAATCGCCATTATTTTACTCGGGTTCTAAAAAGTTTGACAGCTGTCGTCTATCGACATGTGCGTCACTCCAGGACTGCATTCTTTTACTTTATACCAGTATAGAACAGAATTTTATCCATGCATAAATGTCAATTTGAAAGAGTCACTTAATGAAACGAACGATTATCTTGCTTTTCAATTAAATTATTCTTGCAATGCGACTTGGAAGACTTAAACTATTATATAGTTTAATAATTATATAGTGTACAAAGAAACATGTAAATAAAAATTATTTTTTCCACTCTCATAAAGTGCAGCAATTTAAAGACGCGATTTAACCGGTTGCAGGTTGATATCCGTTGTGAATGGCGCCCAAGTTCAAAATATTGTTATATAAATGAATATGTTAATTCAAATTTTTAAAAGAATTATATATATTCATTTGAATAGATTCTTAAACAAATCATTTAGAGAAATTTTTCAAAAAGTTTACGCATTCAAGGACTTTATTTTAAATTCAATTAATACCTAATAACTATATTGTAAAAAAAATTATTACTTAATGAAAAAGAGACATGAAATCGAAATTTTGAATATTCAAGTATTTGATATTTTTCAATATTTATCGATAGTCAAGTATTTGTTAGAGTTTAATTAATGGCCTGCATGTAAAAATTAAGCTCGCAAAACAGGCATTAATTTTGCTAGTAAAATAAATAAAAAAAAAATAAATAATTTATATTAGGTGTACAACTTTGCTTCCGCCGTTTCTCGATAGATGGCTGCAGCGGTAAGTGCCAGTTGAAATAGGCAGGTCAAAAATTTCATACAGTAAGCTTGGACATCTGTCAACATAACGATAGCAGCACATAAGTGAATTTGTGTTTGCATCAAAAGTGTATTCTCGATCGAAGATGTCAGT